>CM051379.1:10108253-10158253 GCA_028015245.1 Cardamine occulta | reverse complement strand
GGTGAAAGAGTAATTGATTGGAGGAAATGCAGATGTGGTGCACTGTCGATGATCCAAACTGCAAATACATTGAAGAATCTGGGTAGACTCTTCTATTGTTGTCTGTATGGCTCGAAGGAGGGAATGTCAATATTCAATTATGTAAAAGTAGATAGAAAATATGAGAATTTGATGAATTATGTTGTAATTTGTTGTAGGATAAAATACATTTGTTCAAATGGACTGACATATCTATGGTTGAAGAGATGAATGAGGTTGAAATGGTTGTTGAGAAAGTTAAAATAGATGTGGCTAGCTTAAAGAAACGTTTACATGATTTGGAAGGTGAGATGGAAATACTAACATGTGAGACACACACATGTGAAGTTGTAGCAAATAGTTTTGCGAACAAGATGCAAGCTATCAAAGAACTTGCAAAAGGTTATGAGAAGGAGATTGGAGAGCTTAGATCAATGCTCAGTTGTTGTGAGAAAGAGATTTAAGAGCTATGTGGCTAAAAATAATTGATTGTGTGTGTTTTGGTCATGTTTCTAGCCTATTGGTTAATCTTTGTGTAACAATATCTTCTTGTTTGTGTAAGTTAAAACTGAGGAGATTTTATCTTATTTTATAAGCTTGTATGGTATTAAAACATTTGAGTTTGTGTTTGGTTTATAAGCTTGCATTGACACCAATGGTTATGAAACGTTTGAAAAGAAGAAACCAAATCGGAGGCTTACAAGTCAATAAAAAGCCACCACAAATCTTAACCTTAAATTCGTGGCAATAACAAGCCAAAACCCATTAACCAAAAACCATCATCCTAACACTACAATACTATACTCTTATTCCTCCAGTCTTTTCCAATTCGTCTCATGCAACACCTACAATCAAATCTGTGATGATTGACTTGAGTAACTTGATTTTGTTGGCTAGGACCAGCCTCTGATTGCTTCTTTGGTGGCCTTTTAGTCGTGACCCTAGAATTGGGACTCAAATTAGGATACTTCCTATGGTTATGTCCACTTACAGTACAGTTTTAACATTGGTAACTCTTCCTTCTCGTGTAATCTTTAACTTTTTCTAAGTAGGCTCTTCTTCCACAACTTTCTTCTTCTTCTTCTATGGAGACTCATTCTTTCCCTTCACCCTCTTTTGCTTCTTTGTGGGACCTTTAGTTGTTTCTCTTGGTGGTGGTTGAATCCTAGGTTCCTCAGTTTTTTTTCCAGAAGTGCATACCATTCACTCCCATCAATGGCTCACAATATTGAAAAACCCACTTTGTTGTCAAATACCAATAAGAGACAGCAAAATCCTCAGGCTTAAGCTTCTTCAATGTGATGATCTTCAGTACATGGTGGCAAGGAATCCCTGTCATACTCCACCTCCTACAAGCACATGTTTTTGCGATCATATCAACCATAAAAGCATGGCCATGTTCAATTACCTCATAATGTCCATTACCAAAAGGAATCACTTGACAATACTTCCGATAGTTTTTCTCTTCTGCAATGGTGTTTCCCACTTTATCACTATATTTTCCTTGATGCTTCTGAGTCTTCTTCCTTCTCATCTCATTATGGATCATACATTGTCGTCTTATGGTCTCCAACATCTCCACTAATGGCATCTCGCGTGCTTTGTTGATAGTGTTGTTGTAAGACTCTGAGAAGTTGTTGGAAACATCTTCACACATTGATGTACAAGTGAAGAAAGCACGGCTACTGGAGGGACCTCAATCTCAGACATAATGTTGATGTGATGCATATAGAAAAGAATTGTTTTGACAACATCATGAATACTCTTTGCAGAGTGAAGGTTAAATCAAAAGATACTGTCATGTCAAGATTGGATATAGAAAAATTCTGTTATCGGCCACATTTACATATTGATAGTGAGGGTAAAGCTCCTTTCCCAGACTTCACATTGACAGAAGAAGCCAAAAGAAGTTCTTGTCTACCAATGTTCTTTTTTCATCTGCCAATTTTCTTTCTCAAGTGTTGCTTTGTATTATGTCTGAGTGCAAACAACTCATTAATCAAGTTCTTGTTTACCAATGTTCTTCTCTTGTTATTTTCATTTGCCAATGTTCTTTCTTAAGTGATGAAGACTTTCTTTACCCTCTTTACTTGTTTGATTGTATTCACTCTCATTCGTTCTCCACTTGTTTATGACAGTCGCCAACTATTTCATGTGTTTGCAGGTTTACTAGTGACACAAGATCAAAACTAGTTCAGAACATTACTAAAATATTTACAAGCAAATTCGATGGTCCCTTCTATAGCTGGAAATGTGTGCCTCCGGAGAGAAAATAAAGATACTTCCTCGAGTTCGCGGTACAGTTTTATGTCCTATAGCCTTCACATATACATTTACTTGTGTTATTTTCACTTACATCAATATATTCTCTTTGTTTTGTAGAAAACCCACACCTGGGATAATGCGATCCTGGTGAAGGATCATGACTGAAAATTGACATTGTGAGGTTAAGATGATTGCGAGGAGATGCAAGACCTGATTAACGAGCATCTTGCAATTTAGATGGATCGAATGGTGCCACAAAAGGATGTGGAATTCCTTTTGATAAGACTAAGAGCCTCAAATTCAAATCACACAGAAACGAATAGCAATGATATATGTTTAAAAGAAATTTTTGATGAAAAAGATAAGAGTTTACAAAGGATCTCGACACACATATAAACATATAAAGAAGATGAGGCGAGAAGGAGAAGAGACAAAGAAATGAATGTGAAGAGTTACGAGACATGCATCTTAAACTCTCACAACAACCATGCAAAATTAAACATACGAATTCAAATGTTCAAACGGATAGATAGATAGATAAGAGATGGAGATGGGCCACGCCAAAGATATAGAGATACGGGCCTTGTGATGGATCAAACTAGAGGTTGGCATAGATGAACATATGATCAGCAAGCCTCTTTAAAAACCTTGCTCGGAAAACCCATTGGGACAAAATCGAGCCAAGGGAAAAAAGTGCAAGTGGACCATATGGCCAAAGCTCTAGTCTTCTTGGACTTGTATCATGACCAGTGTGGACTTGATACAATAGCTAGGGTCCAAGTGATCCTCTTGAGTATTCACTTGATGTAGTGATACTCTAAACTTTTGATGAAACTCCCTTGTTGTCATGCGTTTCTTAGCTTCCATAATGACGTTTTTGCTCCTTTTGCTCCATATGCATATTTCAAGTTCTTAATGTTGCGAACTCAATGTTCTATGTCCTTAGAGCCTCCTAGGATTGCATCAGCCTCCCTCCATTGAAAAATATTTGTCCTCAAATCTTCTTGTCCTGCCATAAACAACTCCAAGTTAAAGTCCTTAGAGCCTCCTAGAAAGCTTACCTTGTCGATAAAATATTGGATCGTTGTGGTCATGGAACTTTCAGCATTGTAGTTGCTATCTTTATGTGCTTTGGACAGAACATTCATCTTCTCATGCATGATCCTTTGGAAAGTGTTGATTGCCTTTGTCCCATGTTTGGTATCATGGAAGTCTTCATGTAGAACACTTTCTTGTCTTGTAAGTCGATTAGGTGAATCCACGCTCTTCAACTCAAACATCTGTTCCCTGCAAGAGATCTGATCTTTATTTCTTTTAAACAATAAGTTTCACACAAGTTAGTGCATATGAAATGAACTACAGGACCAGGTTGTACTATCAGTGGTTTAAAGCGATTAGAAATGATTTTAAAGGGTTTAGAAAATCCTGTTAGGTTGAGATATCTAAGGCTTGAATGTGAAGGCTTGACCCAGTTTGTTGCTCATCCATAACTTCAAAGATATATAAAGTATTCTCTCCATAATAAGGTAATTGTTTGGCATTCGGCTTGACTTGATTCTTCTTGGAGACTTTAATAGCATTCGGTTCTTCTTTTTCCTTGTTTGTAACATGTCGCTTTCGACTCTCTTTGTTGAAGTCACTTCTTTCATTACAGTGTGGCTCTGTTCTATGATGCTGTTTCCCATATTTTTTTATTTCTTGAGGCACAAACCTGCATAGTCTTAAAATCTTCGAAAGCTCTGGTGCAAGGTTAGTGGCAAAAGAAGTTTATTTGAACTAAAAAATAACTTAGGATCAAATGGGTCATCATATAGATTTTTTCCAGCCATAGCAAAGAGACTAGACTTCTTACCTTGTCCCTGCTTACCCTTTAGTTGGATTTGATCAAGATAAACTTCGTGAGGCGGCAACAGCACTAGTGTAGTCTTTCTTCCTTTGAACTGAAATGTATGATGATTGGTGAATCCATCATGAAGTACTCTTTGGTCTTACTACCATGGCATTACAAGTAGTATATGTCCAGCTTCCATCAGTAGAACATCACACAAAATCTCATCCTCATATTTCCCAATAGCAATCGGTACTTCCACTTGATGCTAACCCTCATTTCTCCTATGTCGTTGAGCCATTGTATATCATAAGGTTTTGGATGCTTCTTGAAGTTCAAAACCAGCTTGTTAATCATTGTCTCACTTGCCACGTTAGTGCAGCTTCCTCCATCGATGATGAGACTACATACTTTACCCCTAACTAGACATCGCGTGTGGAACTAGTTAGCTCTTAGGGCTTGCTCCTCGGTCTTGGTTTGAATGCTTAGAGTCCTCATAGACACAAGTAACTTTCCTGTAGCTGGTAGCTCAACTTGATCTTTCTCTTCCTTAGGTTTAGACTTTGATTGCTCTTCTTTGGATTCATACTCTCCATCGTCCTTGAAAACCATAATTCTTTTGTTAGTGCATTCATTCGCGTAATGCCCTATTCCTTGACATTTTTAGCACTTGATGTTGCTCGTCCTTGTCTCAGTCTTAACTCTCTCATCTTGTCTAACCGCAAATGGCTTAGCTTCCAGTCTTGTAGTGCTTGATTGGTTATTGTCTCCTTGAGCTTTCGGCTTTTCATCCCTTGGATAACCTCCTCTTGTAAAATTACTACTTCCAGCCCCGTAATGAGTTCATGTAGAACTTCTTCTTTTCAATTGCTGCTCAATAAGTATGGCTTGATGTAGCATTTCTTGTAAATCCACATGAGGTTGCATCTCCAAATGATTTTGTATCTCGCGTTGTAGTCTTCCTAGAAACCTTGACATGGTGGCTTCCCTATCTTCTCTCGAACATCAGCTTTTATCATCAAAGCCTCTAACTCTCGGTAGTAATCCTCCATGGATTTACTTCCTTGCACAAGTCTCCTTAGTTGATTATGCAGCTCCCTATAGTAGTAACTTGGCACAAATCTTTTCCTCATGATATTTTTTATCTCGGTCTAAGTTTCCTCCAGATACTCTTGATTCCATCTTCTTGACGTTACCAACTGATCCCAACAACACAGAGCATAGTCACTAAAATCCGTAGCTGCTACTTTCACCTTGTTTGCTTCTGAATATAATTGGCAATCAAAGACCATTTTGATCTTCTTCTCCCATTCCGGTAAGCATCATGATCGTTCTTGCCTTGAAACTGCAGTATACGAAGCTTCAAACTTCCAAAACTGTTTCGATGTTGTCCCCTTTCATCCCTGATCCATCAATGTCTCCTGTTACTAGTTCGTGAAGAACCACTATAGTAATCTTTAGCTTCAATAGCTCCTTCATCTCGTCGTCTTCGTTGAATCTCTCTCGGCAACTCTTCATGGTTCTCATCTTGTCCCCTCGGTTGCTCTACATTTCTTTTGCCAATTTTCTCTCCACTAAGACCTTGATCTTACTAAGATTGTCCGGAAATACTCGAATCCTATAGTACTGAAATCCTTGAAAAACCTTCTATAGAACCCGCCAAGGCCATGGAAACTTCTTACTTCACCCACGTTCTTTGGACTTGGCCATTCCTTAATCGCTTGAATCTTTTCCTCATCAACCTTAATGCCATCTGCACTTACCACAAAACCTAGAAACACAAGGTTATCCGTTCCAAAGGTACATTTCTTAAGATTGGCATATAGGGTTTCCTAGTAGGATCGTCCGGAAATAAGCAAGGGGTTTCTTCTCTTGCATCAAATCAACTTCAATTTCAGTCCTCATAAAGCAATTTTCTCTATAACCCTTACTGATGTGATCATGGATAGCAAGGAACTTGAACCGGAAGCATATATGGACAAGGAAAGCAATGAGGATCAAGGAACGCAGCATGTACCGGAGCAAGGACATGAAGATGAAGGTTTGGACCTCACCCTTGGCCCTATTACTCGGTCCAAGCAAGCTAAGCTCAAGACAACGTTGCAACACCTCCTTAACACCATACCAGGCCATTTAGGAATTGCTAATCCAACCACATTGGTTGTGATACAAGCATCCTAAAATGTTTATCAAGAGAGGTGATGAGCTTGTACTCTTTTTCCCTTCGTTTAGTTTTGTCCCAATAGGTTTTCCAAACAAGGTTTTTAATGAGACAAGGCCTCATCACTCGTACCCAAGCCTCTTGGTAAACCAGGCCCATTTCTCTCCTCTCCATCCGCGGCATGATTCAAGGGTTCAGTCAAAGATATTTTCAAATTATGGTTTAATGATTGTAGAATTCCAAGAGTTGTAATTTGTAAGTTTCATGCACCGAAAACCCTATATGTATCCGCCTTGCTTCTCTCTTTCAATCTATTAAACATTTTAATAAAAATCATTTCTCTAACTTGTTTGATCACAACTTCGCTTGCTCAAAGTGATTCGGTCTTTATTCCTTTACGCCTAGCAAGTTCCGATAGTCTTAGGGATTCTCCATCATCCTTAAGAAGTATCACTCGCCTTTCCACCTCTTGTTCGAAGTATTGGGTCTTTATTCCTCTCCTGAACAAGCTTGATAGTCGAAGGGTCATGGTTATACGAATGGTTAGTCATGCCTTTTGGATTAACAAACGCACCTAGTACTTTCATGAGACTAATGAATCACGTCTTTAGAGCATTCATAGGTCGTTTTTGGTTGTTTATTTTGATGATATCCTAGTTTATAGCCAAAACCTCGATGACCACGTAGATCACCTTAGGAAAGTTTTAGAAGTGCTTAGAAAAGAAACCCTATATGCCAATCTTAAGAAATGTACCTTTGGAACGGATAACCTTGTGTTTCTAGGTTTTGTGGTAAGTGCAGATGGCATTAAGGTTGATGAGGAAAAGATTCAAGCGATTAAGGAATGGCCAAGTCCAAAGAACGTGGGTGAAGTAAGAAGTTTCCATGGCTTTGCCGGGTTCTATAGAAGGTTTGTCAAGGATTTCAGTACTATAGCAGCTCCCCTTACTGAAGTCATCAAGAAAAATATTGGATTTAAGTGGGAACAAGCTCAAGAAACCGCCTTTCAAACCTTGAAGGACAAGCTTACACATGCCCCGGTTTTATCTCTCCCTAATTTCAATAAAAACTTTGAAGTTGAATGTGATGCTTCAGGAATTGGTATTGGTGCTGTTCTTATGCAGGATCAAAGGCCCATAGCCTACTTTAGTGAAAAACTTGGAGGCGCCACACTCAACTACCCCACTTATGATAAGGAGCTCTATGCGCTTATTAGGGCATTACAAACGTGGCAACATTACTTATGGCCCAAGGAATTTGTCATCCACACTGATCATGAATCTCTTAAGCATCTCAAGGGACAACATAAGCTCAGCAAATGACATGCCAAGTGGATTGAGTTCATAGAAACTTTTCCATACGTGATCAAGTCCAAGAAAGGTAAGGAGAATGTAGTGGCCGATGCTCTTTCTCGAAGGTACGTTCTTTTAAATTCTTTGGAACTCAAAATACTTGGTTTTAAACAGATAAAAGAACAATATGCCACTGATGAAGACTTCAAAGAAATCTATGCCTCTTGTGAAATGTTTGGTGTAGGAAAATACTATCGAACCGATGGATTCTTGTTCTATGAAAATAGATTATGCATGCCTAACTCTTCTTTGCGAGGTTTGTTTGTCAAGGAAGCTCATACAGGTGGTCTCATGGGACATTTTAGCGTGGCCAAGACCCTGGCCATACTTCAAGACCATTTCTTTTGGCCGCATATGAAAAGCGATGTAGAAAAAGTTTGTCAAAGATGCGTCACTTGTAAGCAATCCAAGTCTACTACCCAAAACCATGGTTTTTATACTCCTTTACCCATTCCTTTGCATCCTTGGCATGACATTTCCATGGACTTTGTGATCGGATTACCTAGAACAAAGACCGGTAAGGATTCAATCTTTGTAGTTGTAGACAGATTTTTAAAAATGGCCCATTTCATCCCTTGTCATAAAACTGATGATGCCATTCATCTAGCTGGTTTGTTCTTTAGGAATTGCTAATCCAACCACATTGGTTGTGATACAAGCATCCTAAAATGTTTATCAAGAGAGGTGATGAGCTTGTACTCTTTTTCCCTTCGTTTGGTTTTGTCCCAATGGTTTTCCAAACAAGGTTTTTAATGAGACAAGGCCTCATCACTCGTACCCAAGCCTCTTGGTAAACCAGGCCCATTTCTCTCCTCTCCATCCGCGGCATGCATTCAAGGGTTCAGTCAAAGATATTTTCAAATTATGGTTTAATGATTGTAGAATTCCAAGAGTTGTAATTTGTAAGTTTCATGCACCGAAAACCCTATATGTATCCGCCTTGCTTCTCTCTTTCAATCTATCAAACATTTTAATAAAAATCATTTCTCTAACTTGTTTGATCACAACTTCGCTTGCTTAAAGTGATTGGGTCTTTATTCCTTCACGCCTAGCATGTTCCGATAGTCTTAGGGATTCTCCATCATCCTTAAGAAGTATCACTCGCCTTTCCACCTCTTGTTCGAAGTATTGGGTCTTTATTCCTCTCCTGAACAAGCTTGATAGTCGAAGGGTCTTTCACAGCCCTTGGAAGAATCGCATCACTCCACCCTCGAGTTTCACCCCCATCCGCGCCACCATTCCTCGCACCCGCTTCCCGTTCCTCGTACTGATCCTTGTCCCGTATAGCAGAACCCCCATCATTTCCCGTGTACCCGATCCACGACTCCCCATCCTGATCCTCGTCACCAGACCACGTCACCCGACCACGTCGCTAACCACCATCGCCTCATCCCGATCCTCGTAGTCGATCCTCGAACCGACGCGAGTTCCCTTCGCGTGTAACCCCTCGACTACCCGAGGATTTCCCATTTCCGCACACTGTTTCATCACCTCGACCCCATGCAACCTGTTGGAGCATTTCCTAGGCCTTGATCCTACCCAGGATCACATCACCTTTTATCCCTAATCCATCAATGTCTCCTGTTACTAGTTCGTGAAGAACCACTATAGTAATCTTTAGCTTCAATAGCTCCTTCATCTCGTCGTCTTCGTTGAATCTCTCTCGGCAACTCTTCATGGTTTTCATCTTGTCCCCTTGGTTGCTCTACATTTCTTTTGCCAATTTTCTCTCCATTTCTGACTTGTTTATTCCTCAAACGATTCGACATAGCATGAGCAAGTATAGGCACAATCTCTTCACGTAGCGAACTGATCTTCTCATTCATCATATTCTCGAAGGTCATCGTAAGGGCTTCGATCAAAAGTTTGTTAGCATTGTTGCTTGATTCCACTTCATCTGACATCTCTACCTGAAATATCGACACCACAATACACCAGTAAAAATTTCCTTTGAAAGAAGTCGTGATCAGATAAACAAAACACAAAAATGACCCCTCAACTTCCCAAGAACCCTAATCGCGACTGTTCAATGAAATTGATCTCAGAAAAATACCAAATCAACACGACAAATTCCAGATTTAATTTTAACAAATACTAGACTCAATCTAGGTTCAGCTGCAGTTACTTTCACGATTTTCTCACACACCTCAAATAATTATGAAAATTAAAACAAACTCGCATAAAACTCACTTAACTTCGCAATGGTGCTCTAATACCACTTGATGTGATCCTGGTGAAGGATCATAACCCAAAATCGACACTGTGAGGTTAAGATGATTGCGAGGAGATACAAGACCCGATTAACGAGTACCTTGCAATTTAGATGGATCGAATGTCGCCACAAAAGAATGCAGAATTCCTTTTGATAAGACTAAGAGCCTCGAATTCGAATCACACGAAAACGAATAGCAATGATCAATGTTTAAAACAGATTTTTGAATAAAAAGATAGATAAGAGTTTACAAAGAATCTCAACACACATATAAAGAATATGAGGTGAGAAGGAGGAGAGACAAAGAAATGAAGGTGAAGAGTTACGAGACATGCTTCGTAAACTCTCACAACGACCATGCAAAATTAAACATACGAATTCCAATGTTCAAACAGATAGATATATAGATAAGAGATGGATATGGGCCACGCCAAAGATGTAGAGATACATGCCTTGTGATGGATCAAACTAGAGGTTGACATAGATGAACATATGAGCTACAAGCCTCATTAAAAAACTTGCTCGGAAAACCCATTGGGACAAAACCGAGCCAAGGGAAAAAGAGTGTGAGTAGATCATATGGCCAAAGCTCTAGTCTACTCGGACTTGTATCATGACCATTGTGAACTTGATACAACAGCTAGGGTCCAAGTGATCCTCTTGACTCTTCACTTGATGTAGTGATACTCGAAACTCTTGATGAAACTCCCTTGTTGCTGTGCGTTCCTTAGCTTCCATAATGAATCCTTTTGTTCCTTTTTCTCCATATGCATACTTCAAGTTCTTGATGTTGCCAACTCCATGTTCTGTTTTTAGAGTCTCCTAGGATCGCATCATGGGATCCCTTGATAACAGGGACAGATCAACTGCATTTCGAGAAGATCTATCAACGCGGATGAAAGACATGGTTAGCAAATTGAGGGGTGGAGATCAACCTAGCTGGAACACCGTGACTCTCTGGAAAACGCTAACCGAGTACTGGGTAACTGAAGAAGCACAAGAAAGGAGTCAGGCCTATTCCGATTGCCGTATGTCTGAATGTGGAGGTCTTGGTCCTCACGTCCACTTATCAAGGCCAAAGTCATATAACCAAATCCATCAAGAGTTGGTTAGTAACGTTTATATATCTGTAATTTTTTTTCTTACACCTTTGCAACTTTAAATTCTGTCATAATCCTTGTTTATTTTGTAACATTTCAGCAAGAGAAATTGGGAAGACCGGTGACTCTTGGTGAGATTTTCATTAAGACACATACAAAGCCAGATGGTTCATATGTTGAGGCAGAGACTTCAACTGTTTCATATTGTGTTTCACGACCTTGGGAGCTCACAACAGATGAGTACACGGCCATCTTCCTTCAGGTAAAGTAACATTATTACTTAGCTTTCGGTTTATTTATTCTGACTCTTAGTCCTTCTTTGAATCTCTTGTCAGCTTAATGATTTGTTGTCTCTTAGGCCTTGTTAGTTCTCTTCCTTTTTTATGTCTGTTGGATTTTGATTGTGCTAGACTATCCGTTATATTATTGTTGACTTTGTCAAAGATTTTTACTGTCAAATCTGTGATATCATCAAACAGAGTTTATGGATGAGACTGATCAATCAATTTGTCATGCTCTTTATTTATTGCTTTTCTCTTATTTTTCACTCCACTGAGAAGGATTCACGAGAAACTTATTATGGAGTTGGAACCCTCAAGGAGACTCTTGTCAATGGCAAGTGCAAGGAACCGGGGTGACTTTTCATCATTTGTGGCACTGCAAGAGCAACTGAAGGAAGCTCAACGTAAAATTAAAGAGCAGATTGCTTATAATGAACAGCGTGATGCTGAGGATGCTGCCCGTGAAGCAGAGCACTCCCGAGCTTTGGCTGAGAAAAAGAGCAAACTGGAGAACTTTTCCTTGGTGGATCAGTATCTGCGAAAAAACTGATCTGCAATATCTCGACTTCGTGGCACATCATTCAGCTGCAGCAACCACAGAGCCTCTTGTAATAGCTCCAGCTTCACCCTCTTAGGTTACTTATCACTATCTATTTCTTAACTCTCATGAACTTGTCACTTTTTGTATGTGTTGTTGGAGTCTGCATTTTTAGATAAACTAATGAATATTTTGAATCAAATGTTCTTTAAATGTTTATGTTAAATCAAAATCGTCAATTTGAGAAACAAAACCAGTTACAATCAGGCATACAAATTCTTATTTTGACAATAAATATAGTCACTAAACAGTAGTCTATTTAGTCGCCACACAGTCACATAGTAGTCGTCAAGTAGTCGCAAATTCTGCACATAATCGAATATTGATGTTTATAATAGTCGCCAAATAGTCGTTAAATTAAGTCACAGAATAGTCGGAAAATATTCACTTACAGTTAGCGACTCCATCTACCCAAGACTATAGTCGCCAAATAGCTGTTAAATTAGTCGCATATTAGTCACTACAGTTAGCGACTAAGAAATGATTATTACACGACGACGTCGGTTTAGTCGCAAATTAGTCATCAATTGGCGACTATTTTAACAACTACACACTTTAGCGACTAGCGATTAACGGCTACATGGTTTAGTCGCTTTTTAGTCGTAACTCACCATTTAGCGACTATGTTGCGACTCCTAGTGCAGTGGCTAAAACACTATATATCAACACAACAAAAACAACCTACGAACTCAAGAAGTTTTGCTTTACCTACTTTCTGAGACCACAACGAAAGTTCTAAAAACCTCGAAAAAGGAACCTAAAGGTCCCAACTCCGGATTCCCAGATAATTGTCTTTCATTGATTGTTAAGGCATCTATACGGTTGTTTGTTCATTGTACTACCAAACGGTTTCAACTGAAATCTATTTATCAGTAAAGAGATATTCTTCTTTGTTTTTCCTTCGTACTGTCATGATCTGAACCGACTAAATTTTCCCCAAACAGTTTGGCGCGCCATGTAGGGGATTACTTTAACTATGTGAGGTATGATAGGCATGGAAGAGAACCAGTTCTACATGAGGCAACGTCTGTATTGGTCCTGCTATTCAAATGGAGGCACTCACCTCCCAGATGAAGCAGAGAACATATCACTAAGGTCAAAGAATGCTTCTCTACTTACTTACTGTTGATCGAAGCGTTGCTACCAACACAGATGAGTCTAAGTTAAATTAGAATGTTTGGCAAAATGAATAGCTTAAAAAAAACTGAATTAATTAAGTAAAAAAATCAGAGAAAATTTATGGGCTATACATGTCGACAACCATGTTTATCTTTTAATATATAGAGGATACAATTATTATACCTATAGAAGCAAGGTCATGTGAAAATATGGTAAATTAAATGCAAATGTATACAAAATTTTCAAGTAAATTAATTAGTCAAAATTTATGTTTTTAATTTATTTTAAAGGCATTACAGTATTACATACTATACATCAATATAATTTTTTATATTTACCGGATGTAATGTGACATAAGATTGGAATCACTCCAACTTATGATCAAGAGGTTCCAAGCTTTTGATGCGGAAAGTGGATGAATTGAGATGGATAGTAGTTTGACGCGCTCTATCAATGGACAAACTAGAGTGTTTGAATCACATAAACAAAAAGGTTTGCAGCTTCACAAGAGAAGTGTATCACATACTAAACTCTAAATGAAGACGAACAAAAGAACACTAAGAATTCCACCTAAGAAAACACAAACACAAAAGACTCGACTTTTGTACTAATAATACTATTATTAAGATAATGAAAGGACACGAATGAAAGAAATTTGAACTTAAATAAGCTCTAAGCTAACGGTAACAAAATTACAAAAGAAGAAACAAGATATATCAAAATAAATGTGAAAATGGCTATTGGAGATGCATCTGCTTGACATATGCTTCCAAGGACTAATGGAAAATTTTCATGGGTCGTCTAGGATTCATAAGGGAAGTGTTTGATGTACCAAAACCAATGAATCAAATGTACTAGCCGTTGATGATCAAAGGAGACATGTAGAAGCGGCCAAATATGGAAACTCGCATCTCCTTTGTATTGAGAAACCTTATGATTGATTTGGCATATCTTGAACCTTCTGAAAGTCTCCATTTGGCCTGGAGGGTTTAAATCTTCGACATACATTGGTCCAAGATGCTTGTTTTGCCAAATTTCCTTATATGACACCAAAGTGCCCTGTTTTGGGACATGCTTGATATCTTTACGATCGGGTGGGTATTTCTTCAGATATCAATCTTGTTGGATCCAGGAGAGATCTAATAATATGCTCCAAGTGGGTTAGGGTCGATAAAGTTGCTGATCTTGGCTGTGGAACACGTTTTCTAGTCCATCTGGAAAAACGGGTCTGAAACTGGTCTGTTGGTTTGAAAACTTAATATCTCCTTCATGCGAGCTGCTATTGAGCTTATTCAACTTCGAGAAGTTCCCTTGTTGAACGTCTGTTTGTTGCTTAGCTCCTCCTGGTTTGTTTGGTAGACTCCTTCGAAGGAACATATGTCCTGGCAAGGCTCTAGTCGGTTATCAAACACACTTTGATGGAGTTCTGACTTAGCTGCTGGTCTGATGACCTCATCATAATGCCACTATATATAATAGTAAACATTCAAGTTTTACTAATTAATGGAGTAATATTTTGTATTAAAAAACTTGTTTGTTTAACGTAACTTGCTTCGAATATTTTAATTAGTTTTCTCTTTTACAATATTTTGATTAGTTTGATTAAGAGGCCCCCTGGGTAGGATTTTTGAAACAGTAGAGGAGTCTGTTTGAAAATAAAGTTTCAAAGGAGTACATTTTTGGTAGTTTTCTCTTTTGATTATTGACTAGGTATTTTCGTTGAATTGTTACTAAACTACTAAATTTATAAGATTACAAGGATCGGATCCGCACGTATGTGCGGGATTATATTTTTAGAACCCCAGACCTGGTGTAGAAGCCTTTTAAACCCTTAACCAATAGACCAAGACTGCTGCCACAGATAATAAAAAGATTTAGTTTAAAGTTATTTTAGTAATTAATATGTTAACTACCAAAAAATCTAGATTTATAAAAGATAAGAAAACTCATTGCTAACCGTCCCTGCAATGTAAATATGTAATGGTTTATTTTAGAAACCTTGTATTTTGGAATGGCAAAATTAGAAAGGAAAACAAAAATCGATTGATACAAAACATTGTTAATTTTGTAAAGTAAGAAAAAAACTTAAATAAATACAACCATCTCGCTTCATTTAATCACACAATCTCAATATCTCTCTAGTCTCCAAGATGGTAAGAATGATCACTGAACTTTGGAGTATTAATCTTGAGATATCCTGCGATTAGCTCAGTGTTTGTGTGCCTCTTCTTCACATCCCATTTCATGATTCTAATATCTCTTGAGAGACTATACCAGTCATACCCATTATCGCTAGCCCTCCCGAGTTGAGATCTTTCATCTGAAACAAATGTGGAAAAAAATTCAAAGAGACAAGGTTGTCAGTGCATACCTTGTTGACAGAGTCCAAAGATAGCATTCATGGCCTGAGCGTTGAATTTGGACCAATTTTTCTCTTATGTGCTCCCATCGAATCTTTGGTTTAGATCATAATATCCACCTCTTAGTTTGATGCTTCTTTGCCTCCCAACATTTTATCGGATCATTCAATTGGTATGAGCGATGTCCGGTGTGTACAAAAGGCAGGGACGTAGTCACCGCGAGCTGATGACTCACGACTACAAAGACATTCTCTTAATACAAACTGTCATCTATAGGAAGCTCCGCATCAATTCTTGTCCTAGAAAGATGATCTGCAACCCCATTTTCAATCTCTTTTTTCATCTTTTTGGTGCATTTTTAATGAGATTGTAATCTTCTCTATAATCAATCTTTAAAAACTCCTAACTGAGAACATTTACACAGCTCTCTGAGCTTTGATATACAAGAAACACTGAGAGAACTTCAAGAGCCTTAAGTCTCTTGAGTCTGGTCAACTCTATCCTGGTTTTTCGAAACCGGTTTCTTACACACACCTGTCTCCAAAGCTGCTGAATTCACCAGAGAAACCGGTTTGTCACTGTGTACTCCGACAGGAGTAGTAGCTATATAAGTTTAGAGAACTGAATAATTTTCTATTAACACTAATCGAGTACATTTATATAGATGTTGAGCTCTAGGGTTAACAGAAGAGAATATTTACAAGTAAATGACTAAGATATGATGGAGATAATCAAGGATCATCATATCGATAATCAAGGATCATCGTATCTCAGTTTACATATCTCAATATTATTATAATATGCCCCCTCAAGATGGAGGGGGTGAAGCCACTCCACTCTTGTCGCGTAATAGAAGGAACCAAGCTCGACCTACCGGTTTAGTAAGAGTGTCAGCGAGCTGATCATTTGTGGATACATGGGCGACACGAAGCTTGCTGTTCTGAACTTGTTCACGGATGAAATGATAGTCAATGGCAATGTGCTTCATTCTAGAATGAAAGACAGGGTTGGCGAAAAGATATGTAGCTCCTATGTTATGAAAATAGATAACTGGTGTTGTATGAGATCTTAGGCCAATCAGTGAGTAAGGAGCATATTAAGTTTAGTTTAGAAGCTGTGTTTGCTACAGACCCATATTCATCTTCCGTTGAAGACCGTGCAACCCTTTTCGGTTTCTTGGGGGACCATGATATAGGATGATCTCCAAGGTAGACAATGTAGGCATTTGTTGAGAGGAGATCATCTGAATCACCTACCTAATCAGAGTCAGCGAAGGCATGAAGATTTAGCGGGCCAGTTGTACTAATGAAGAGTCCATGCATTGGGGTGCCAGCGAGATAACAAAGGACACACTTTGCAGCTTACAACAAGAGTCGGAGATTGCATGAACTGTGATAAACGATTAAATGCAAATGCTATGTCTGGACGTGTAAAAGCCAGATACTGCAAGCTACCAACAAGAGCTAGATATTATGTTGGGTTTGAGTGATGTTCACCTGAATTAGTGAGCTTTGGTTCTATGGCCATTGGAGTTGACACTGGTTTTGCATCTGTCATTTTCATACGGTCTAGGAGCTCCAGCGTGTATTTTCGTTGATTGAGATGCATTCCTTTTGTTGATTGAATAGCTTATATGCCAGGGAGTATGACAGGGCACCAAGATCTTTTATCGAGAAGCGCTGAGCAAGGCTTGCGAGAATTTTCTCAACTAGGCCAGTGTTGTCGCCGATGACAATGATGTCGTTGACGTAGATTGGAATGTATACCAGATTGTTGTTGTGATTTAAGATAAATAGGGATGTATCAGATACCGTATTTGTAAGACCATAGTCAACAAGCCCTCGGTGCCTGTTTGAGGCCGTACAATGCTTTCTTGAGGTGACATATGTAAGAAGTTTTGTCTGGATCAACAATGCCCTAAGGTTTCGCCATGTACACATCTTCCTTGAGAGTACCCTGTAGAAAAGCATTGTTCACATCAATTTGTCGATATGCATCAGTTTTTATACACCGCGAGTTTGAGAACCGTTCGTATGGTTGTTGATTTGATGACGGGAGTGAATATCTCGTAGTAATCAATAAATGGATGTTGTGTGAATCCCTAGGCGATAAGTCGAGCTTTGTATTTATCAAGAGACCCATCAGAAAGATATTTTGTATGGAATATCCATTTGTTGCCAACTAAGTTTTTGATGTGGTGCCAGTGGAACTAAGTTCCATGTTTGATTCTTTAGCTGAGCATCAAATTCAGTCGACATTGATCAGCGCTAACGATGATATTTGAGGGCTTGGTTCAGAGTTCTGGGTTCACGATGATGAATGGAGAAGAGAGCAGTTAAGTGTAGGTATTTTATTTTGAACCTGGTTTGCATTGGATGTTGGTTTGGTAGTCATGGGTTTGCAGGTTGGTTGAGTTGGTTTATTGGCTCTGGATTTTGGTCAGCATTGGCATGAATCATGGGCTGTGGAGGTAGTATTTGATTTGTGGTGTTTGGTAATGGGATATTTTTTTCTGTGGAGGTTGGTTTTTGATGATCTGGAGGTGTAATCACGTTGGGCCGATGAATGGGCCTGTGAGTTGTTGTTTGTTTTGTGTTGGTTTGATGAGTAGGCTTTGTGGTTTGAGGCCGAAGTCTTTTCTGCTGATAGTTATAAAGTATTGGTGGTCGCGATGATGGAGCTAATAATGATGCCACAGGGTTTGGTTGTGTTGTCGGTGCTGATGTGGTTGCTGCCAGCGGAGGTGGTTTGTTATCATGAGTCGAATCTTGACACGGAGGAGCCATAGCAGCTGGCAGTGAGGGCGCCTCTATGAGTGGCAAGGTTGTGGGTATTTTGGTAAATAGTGAGGCTGATGGGTTTATAGGTTCTGGTGGAAAAGGCTTTTGGAATTCTAGAATTGATTTGAAAGGAAATGTTGTTTCATTGAATCTTACATGTCGTGAGACATAGATACGGCTGGTGGTGGGATCTAAGCATAGATAAGCGCTTAGGGTTAAGGAGTATCCAAGAGCATTGGGTCTCTTGAGAGTAAATGTGTAAACCCAAAAAAGAGGGCGGGTTAAGCTTTAGTGAGATGGAAATTTTTAATCAAGCCTTACTAGCCAAACAAGCTTGGAGACTATTGGATATTCCATCCTCCTTATTGGCTCGGGTTTATAAAGCTAGATAGTTTAACAAGAAAGACTTTATGGAAGCTAAGATGGGAGCAAGACCTTATGCTTGGAGTAGCATCATGTTTAGAAGAAAACTATTGGCAAGAGGTCTAATCAAATCCATTGGTAACGGAGTATCTACAAAGGTATGGTTAGACAATTAGATTTTTGATGAATCCCCAAGGAGACCGGTGAATAAATAGATAGACATAAACTTAAGACTGAGAGTGGCTTACTACTCAAGGAACTTGGGATATGTCGCTTCTTACAAAGTTTTTCCCTCCCAGGGAGGTGGTTCATATTTGTTCTTATCCCCCAACTGTGGACTTGTTGGATTGGTATGTTTGGGCATATTCCAAAGATGGAGTTTATTTGGTGAAAAGTGGGTATTGGTTAAGTTCTCAAGAGTTGATTAGGGAGCAAGTTACTCCAGCTATTGCTATTGTCAATGCTACTAAAGAGAATGTATAGAAGTTAAAAACTTTGCCTAAACTCAAATTGTTTTTATGGAGGGCTTTTTCTGGGGCTGTAGGTTTCAGAATGTTTGAATAAACAAGGTGTGGCAACAGAGCCTAAATGTCCAGTTTGTAAGCTCGAAGAAGAAACTGTAACCCATGTTTTATTTTCATGCAACTTGGCATGCAGAGTTTGGACAATGTCTGGGCTACCATTAGGTTTCAACCGGTTTGCAGCAGATCTCATGGAGAACCTCAACCTTCTTTTCAATTTAATAGAGAAGAATGGAGTTATGAATAAAGTGCAGAATGAAATTCCATGGATTGTGTGGGGTATATGGAAGAACCGTAATGAAGTTCTGTATGCAGGCAAGGCAGTGAATCCACATATTACTTTTGCTCAGGCCCTTGAAGAGGCAAACCATTGGCTTAAACTCCATGAAGCGGTAGCAAAGGATAAAAAGTGTTCTCTCACAAGGAAACAGGTCAAAGAGAAGAATTGGACAAGACCAAGCTCTGGAATGTTAAATGTAATGTGCATTCATCATGGATCAATGGTCAGTATCACTTTGGAGGAGCATGGATCTTATGAGATGAAACAGGGAGACCAGTTTATCATGCCAGAGATGCGTTCGACCAGTATTGAATAGAATCTCGGCTGAGTAGAGTTGTATACTATGGACGATCAAAAGTCTGTGGGATTTGAGAGTAAGAAAAATGGAGGTATCGTCAGAATGTGGCTATAGAGGTTTTATCTAATCTTCAAAAGTGGCCTTTGTTTCGATCAATTTTAAACCAAATTCTGCAGAGTTTATCAGGTTTTAATAGCGTTTGTTTCAAGTAATCATCAACAAAAGCTAATTCTATCGCCAGAGACATAGCTCGAAGTGTGACAAAAGATGGTCTGTTTAATTCATACTTAGCCCTTGGTAGACCGGCTTGGCTACACAACAGGATTAAGGAGGAAAGTCGAGTTTTTCTTAACTCGGTTTAGGAAGCTTAATTGCTTGTGTTGTCTACTTTATGTTCTGTTCGTTTAATTTGTTTCAGCAACTCTGGTTTTTCCCAGAGTTTTATTACTTTTAATATATTATACCAGGAAACAATTGATACAAAATATTGTTAATTTTGAGAAGTAAAAAACGTAAAACAAATGTACCAACCATCTATCTCAACACCACTCTATAACATCTCATCATTTTCTCTGTTATCAAATCTTTAACAACTCCTAACTGAGAACCTTTACACAGCTCTCTGAGCTTTGATATACAATAAACTCTGAGAGAACTACAAGAGCCTTAAGTCTCTTGAGTCTGGTCAACTCTATCCTGGTTTTCCGAACACGGTTTCTCACACACACCTGTGTCCAAAGCCTCTGAATTCGCCAGAGAAACTGAGTAGTAGCTGTCATAGCTGGAGGATCATAGCCAATTTGATCCATTGAAGATGGGACTCCACCACAGTTCGTGGTAGGTGCCGAGCCCTTGGGGCCAGGATCTGTTGTTTCTGCATTTTCATATTCAGATAAGAGATCCACAAACTCATTGAGCAGACGCTGCACTTTTCTGTTTGATGCCATTGCAGGAAGAATATTGTTTTTCAAAAGTTTATACTTCTTCACCCCCTGCAAATTAAAGCGATTTTTGGACTATTTTAGTTTGGAAAAGCTTAGGTTAGAGGCTTTGGTTAAGAGAAGGTATTTATTTACCAGAACATAAGGATTCAAAGACAAGTTTGTGTCTACTTCAGCCATACCAGTCGGGGGTCCAAGAAAGCTCTCGCACACTTCTCTTAGTCTAGTCTCGTCTGCCTCTCTGCAGACAAAGACAAAGAGGGCATTTCCTATTGAATATATCACAAAATATTCAATCAAATCGAGAATCAGAATGAAAGAAAAAATGTGGAAAGAGTAATTAGGAAGAAAGGAGAGCAACACAAAGCTAACAAAGGCTTACAAACTCACAAGCTTACAAATACTACTAAAAGAATCCAGAATCTTTGATTCAAAAGCCCCCTAACTAAAAACATAGTCAAACTAAACTAAATGGATGCATATCTCAAACTTTGTTTTTCGCAAAGTTATTTTTGTTGACGAAGGCCATGTAGCTTACACATACTACTTCAAGTCTCCAAGAATCCAGAATCTTTGAGTCAAGCAAAACTAAATTTCCTAAAAGACCTTCAGAGAAAGAGACTGAGCCAGGCGTAGATATACAAACTGATCAAACCCAAACCCTACTGGCTACATTGATATATCATGGTTTTTATGGGTTTTCAACCAAGATATAAGTCTTATTTATAAATGTATTTTTGGTATTTCTAGAGTGTTTTTGAGTTGTTGTAGGTTTATGTACGTTTTGGACTCATATGGAGATTTTGGAGCACTTTCGAGCAAACCGAGAAGCTGTGCTAATAAAAAACAATTTTGGAGAGCAATTATGGTGTTGGTGTCACTCGACACCACCCACTTGTGTTGCTCGACACCGGTCGCAGAAAAATTTCAGAATTGCAAAACTGCCCAAGAATTGTTCTTATTTACAATTTAGTCCTTTTGTGTTTTAAGTTATAAATAGGATTTTTAGGTCATTGTTTAGACCTATGATTTATTCTACGCTACAGCCACCTTTTCAGATTTTTGGAAAAGATTTCTAAACTCTTACTTCTTCTCTTGATTTATTCTATGCAATCTATTCAAACTATGATTTATGTTTCCTTGATCACATCTGAGTAGCTTGTTTGCTAGGTTTAGGGTTTTCAAAGGTAGAAGATGAATTGCTAGATTGATGGTTATTTAGGATTGAATCAATAGAGTTCTTCATCTAGATTGTGTTTATTGCTGATTCTAGATTTATGACCTTCAATATTATCTTAGGTTGATTAGTTGACACGAGAGTGTAATTGATTGTCTGAACTATCTTAGATGAGTAAAATAACTATTCGCAAAGAGATTTGATTTAGGGATTTTGTGAACACTCGAACCCGAAATTAATGCTTGTTTGAATGCAAGAATTTAGCAAAGAGATTTGGAATTCTAAATTTAGACATAGATAATCTCTACAGCGAGAGTTGTTTGATTTTACCTACAATTCTGAATTACCTGAGAATTTTCCTAAGCTTAGCTCTTTTCCTATCTAAATTCACCTCGTTTTACTTGCTTTGCTATTTTCTTTTATTTACAATGTCTCTTGTTTAACTTAATTCATAAACTGAAAATCTATTGTGTGAACGTGAGTCTCTGCGGAATTCGACCCCTAAGTACTACAATCGATCTCTTAATTTGAGAGAGTTGCTCTAGGGTTAATTTGATCCATATCATACATCTAATGTAGTAGACCGTCTGCACTTGATTGCTCTAGCAGTCATATCAATATGTTACACTAATAATCTATAAGGTTTAGATCGGTTTATGCAAACCAACTTAAATATTAGAGTAAACCAGGAACCTTCTCGTCTATAAAAAGGCTCCTAATTGTAACAAAGAAAATAAGAAGAATAACAGATTCATTTTCATTTCTTCTTCTACATTTCAATTACCAGGAACCCTCTCGTCTATAAAGACAATGATTGTTCTGTTGAGTTTGACCCTTTTGGATTTTCTGTGAAGGATCTTCTCACACAGACAACTCTTCTCCACAGTAATAGTGATGGTCACCTTTATCCTTTTTAGTATCTTCTCAATAACACACGGACACATTCAGCTTTCATGACTGTGTCTCCGTCTCTATGGCACATGAGGCTCTGCCATACTAATAATGAGACATTAGATTTCTTATATCCTCTCCTATGTTTTTTTGTAATAAGACTCGCTTACCTTCATCGTGTAATGCTTGTCAATTAGGGAAACATGTCAAACTTTCCTTTATTAGTTCAAAAACTTTTTCTTCTCACCCTTTTGAACTTATACATTCCGATGTGTGGACCTCGCCAGTTCCAAGTATCAGTGGCATACGTTAATATGTCATTTTCTTGATGGTTTTTTGCATTTTATGGGTCTATCATTTACGATGGAAGAGTGAGATAATCTCAAAATTTCTTCATTTTCATGCGTATGTGAAAACCCAATTCAATACTATCATCAAGGCTTTCCAATGTGACAATTGGGGGTGGGGGTGGGGAATACTCAAATGATCAATTTAGACGTTTTTGACGTGAATGGTATTGTTGCTCGTTTTTCTTGTCCATACACTTCTCAACAAAATGGAAAGTCATAAAGGATCATAAGAACGATCAATAACACTATTCGTACTCTTTTGTTTTAGGTGCATATTGAAACGCCCAAACCCATTTTTTTTTATATACTAATAATAACCCCATAATTATTATTAACTCCCAGCAGACAAAAACAATTAACAGCTCAGCAATAATGATTTATTATAAACCAATAAATTCGAATCAACTAACAACCTAATGGTTTACGGAAAACAACAATCCGTCTACTAGGTCAATTAGGACAAAATTACGAAAATACCTCTGGCATAATTAAATACCCAGTCTCGACAAACAGCAACACAACAACTTGATAAAAATTAATTCACCGCAAAATAGTGAATTAAATCAATCAACGACATTTTTCAACAACCAAACATTATTAAAACAATTAATTCTCATAAATTATTTCAACGGCAAATCACGAAAAAATCACAGAAAATAATCTCACAATTAACGGTAATAATTAGCAACTTTTATGGAATTTATTTAAGCAATAAATAAACAGCGATAATCACATAAACACTGAAATAAATCCTAACACTTAATTATCCCGGTAAAAATTCTGTAAAAAAGTTTAGTCATAGATTAAGCCATGGTGGCAAAACCTTTGACAAACCTCCGGTAATAACCAGGCAGTCCAAGGAAGCTCCAAATCTCTATCAATCCCTTGGTCTCGGCCTCTCCTCTATCGCCCAAATCTTCTCCGAGTCCACAGCCACTCCGCTCTCAGAGACTACATAACCCAGAAAACCAATCTCCCGCTGCCAGAAACTGCACTTGCTTAACTTAGCAAACATCTGTTGCTCCCGCAACTTCTCCAAAACTCTCCTCAGGAGGCTCGCATGCTCCTCAAGACTCTTGGAATACACCAAGATGTCATCAATAAAGATTATGACGAACTCATCCAGATACTCCAGAAAGACCCCGTTCATCAACCTCATAAACGCAGCTGGCGCATTAGTCAACTCGAACGGCATTACCACAAACTCGTAGTGCCCGTATCTTGTCCTGAAAGCCGCCTTTTTAACATCCACCTCAGCTATAGGAATCTGGTCGTATCCAGACGCCAAATCAATCTTGGACAACCATGTAGCTCCGCCCAACTGATCCAACAACTGTCCAATCCTCGGCAGCGGATACTTATTCTTCAAAGTAATGCAGTTAAGCCCCCGGTAGTCGATACACAACCGGAAACTCCTGTCCTTCTTCTTCAAAAACAAGATCGGTGCTTCCCCTTGGTGAACTACTCGGTTGGATAAAACCATTCTCCAACAGAACCTCCAGCTACTTCTTCAGCTCAGCCATCTCGGCTGGAGCCATCCTATACGGAGCCTTAGACAACGGTGAGGTCCCTGGCTCCAATTCTGAATTACCTGAGAATTTTCCTCAGCTTAGCTCTTTTTCTATCTAAATTTACCTCGTTTTACTTGCTTTGCTATTTTCTTTTATTTACAACGTCTCTTGTTTAACTTAATTCATAAACTGAAAATCTATTGTGTGAACGTGAGTCTCTGTGGAATTCGACCCCTAGGTACTACAATCGATCTCTTAATTTGAGAGAGTTGCTCTAGGGTTAATTGTATCCATATCATACATCTAATGTAATAGACCGTCCGCACTTGATTCCTACTTATGTCAAAAAAAAAATTAAGAACAGATTTTTTACTCTAACAGTCATATCAATATGTTACACTAATAATCTATAAGGTTTAGATCGGTTTATGCAAACCAACTTAAATATTAGAGTAAACCATGAACCTTCTCGTCTATAAAGAGGCTCCTAATTGTAACAAAGAAAATAAGAAGAATAACAGATTCATTTTCATTTGTTCTTCTACATTTCAATTACCAGGAACCCTCTCGTCTATAAAGACAATGATTGTTCTGTTGAGTTTGACCCTTTTGGATTTTCTGTGAAGGATCTTCTCACACAGAAAACTCTTCTCCGCAGTAATAGTGATGGTCACCTTTATCCTTTTTAGTATCTTCTCAATAACACACAGACACATTCAGC
Organism: Cardamine occulta; assembly: GCA_028015245.1. Taxonomy (NCBI): domain Eukaryota; kingdom Viridiplantae; phylum Streptophyta; class Magnoliopsida; order Brassicales; family Brassicaceae; genus Cardamine; species Cardamine occulta. The sequence continues at coordinate 10,133,126 of CM051379.1, read as the reverse complement.
TTTCATGACTGTGTCTCCGTCTCTATGGCACATGAGGTTCTGCCATACTAATAATGAGACATTAGATTTCTTATATCCTCTCCTATGTTTTTTTGTAATAAGACTCGCTTACCTTCATCGTGTAATGCTTGTCAATTAGGGAAACATGTCAAACTTTCCTTTATTAATTCAAAAACTTTTTCTTCTCACCCTTTTGAACTTATACATTCCGATGTGTGGACCTCACCAGTTCCAAGTATCAGTGGCATACGTTAATATGTCATTTTCTTGATGATTTTTTGCATTTTTTATGGGTCTATCATGTACGACGGAAGAGTGAGATAATCTCAAAATTTCTTCATTTTCATGCGTATGTGAAAACCCAATCCAATACTATCATCAAGGCTTTCCAATGTGACAATTGGGGGGGGGGGGGGGGGGGACTACTCAGATGATCAATTTAGACGTTTTTGACGTGAATGGTATTGTTGCTCGTTTTTCTTGTCCATACACTTCTCAACAAAATGGAAAGTCAGAAAGGATCATAAGAACGATCAATAACACTATTCGTACTCTTTTGTTTTAGGTGCATATTGAAACACCCGAACCCATTTTTTTATATACTAATAATAACCCCATAATTATTATAAACTCCCAGCAGACAAAAACAATTAACAGCTCAGCAATACCGATTTATTATAAACCAATAAATTCGAATCAACTAACAACCTAACGGTTTACGGAAAATAACAACCACGACAAACAGCAATGTGTAAATAAATAAAATAAATAACAACCCTCTCGGTATGTCATCTTGGTCTGTAACCGCAGTTTCACGAGCTTTAGCTAGCTTTATACTTTCCCTTACTTGCACCATTATGAATAGATACAGTCATTATTTAATAAATATTGAGGAGGTGATCAATCCGTCTGCTAGGTCAATTAGGACAAATTTACGAAAATACCTCTGGCATAATTAAATGCCCGGTCTCGACAAATAGCAACACAACAACTTGATAAAATTCATTCACCACAAAATCATGAATTAAATCAATCAACTACATTTTTCAATAACCAAACATTATTAAAACAGTTAATTATCATAAATTAATTCAACGGCAAATCACGAAAAAAATCACAGAAAATAATCTCACAATTAACGGCAATAATTAGCAATTTTTCAGAATTTATTTAAGCAATAAATAAACAGCGATAATCACATACACACTGAAATAAATCTTAACACTTAATTATCCCGGTAAAAATTCCGTAAAAATATCCGACCACGATACTGCACTCACCTTAGCCAGCAGTAGAACTTTTTGACACAACTTTTCTGCAACTTTCGGAATTTTTTTTGGGATGTCTACACCCTTAATTCCCGAACACACAACCTAATAATAATAAAATATTACTAACTAATATTTAATTATTAAATAAAATAATTAAAACTTAAGATTATAAATCTTAATAATACGTAATCATCTTCTTCCTAAAACCTCTGCAACACACCACCCCGCACACAATGTGACCGCCACCACCGATCACCGCCATGACACCATGCGCCAAACACCACCGGACAACGAACCCCATCGCAAACACCAATACATCACGATATCGTCCATGATCTCCACCCCATCGGAGATCACCACCGCTGCAGCCACTTCGTCAATGTTGTCAATGCTGTAACACCACACACCTCCGTTACGTCCACATAACGTCACCATTAACACGTTCAGATCAACAACCTCAGACTCCTTCAAGCAACCGATCCGATCATCTCACGACGATCATGAGCCCCAATCAACAACCCCTCTCCGTGCATCAAGCTCACGGTTTAATTGCTCCTCCCTTTGATCCCACGTTGTCGCCATGCCACTCATCCCGATAACGACAACCCAAAAGCTACAGAAACAACAATGATGGAAGAAGACCTTACCGAGGTGAGACGATGGCCTGAACGCCCGACACCGCTTTGCCAACACCCCTCTGATCTCCTTCTCCTATTCGCCGCGACTGCAACTAACTCTCGGCGATTTCCTTGCTCAGAACTCAGATGATGATGACGGCGAAGACTCCTTTGAGAAAGGCGAGATCGTGTGAGGAGATAAAGAGATCAAGTCTAGGGTTTCTCACCCAACTTCAACAAAATTGCAACAAATGTCCCCCTGCTTCCGCGGCTAATGAATTTGGTCCCACAACTTTTCTTTTGATCAATTAAACCCAATAGAAAAAACTGATTTAAATAAAACGACCCTCAACTTTTAAATACTTCCGTTAAACCCCTAATAACAGGAATGCGGATGTTACAATTCTCCCCCACAAACATAGATTCGTCCTCGAATCTAACATCACATCGAACATCCACAGCATAGCACAACCGCTATTCTACTCAGCATAGTCACAAGACCATAACGTTTAGGCATAGTCTTTCGGCTAATAACTCTACACAGCATTGTCTATACTTAGTTCAAATACTCCCGGAATCCTATAGCACAAGATCCCACTTGGTTTGAATAAACTATGCCTATCAGATCCCCGAAACAGCTCAGCGCAGTAAGAATAACAGGCATCTCGGAGTCCAGCGTGATCCGATCAGCAAAAACTACGCCTACAGGATCCTCGAAACAGCTCAACGCAGTAAAAATGACAACCATCTCGGAGTCCAGTGTGACCCGATCAGCAAGTCTGGCAAGGTTCTAAGATCTCTAGTGGCGTACCGAGACAGCATCAAGAATCACACAGAAACTCGACCGGTAAACACTACACAGCGATAAGATTCCACAACATAGAACCCCATCAACAGCATTAGGACAAGTCCTAATCAGCCAACCAAGTACTAGGATCAACACGGCATAATTCTCACAGCCGAACTAAGTATGAACAACTCTACATCACAGCTTATTCAATAAAAATTCTGCTTTATTATTGAATAAAAGGTCAAACCGTACATCGTTATAAGTTTCAGCAAAAAACTAAACGAGTACAACAGCTTAAACAGCAAGAAAATTAAACAACTCCGCAAAACAGCACTGGGACTCAAGCTGAGTCTCCAGCTTTCTGAACAACTTGGGAAACTTTTGCTTCATCTTCGCTTCTGGTTCCCAAGTCTCCTCCACCGCTCTATTGCAGTCCCACAAGATCTTCATCTCTGGAACTTGCTTCCTCCTAACCAGCCTAACTCTACAGTCAAGTACCTCCAGAGGCCTTGCCTCTACAACCATGCTCGGCAGAAGATCAGATCGAATCTCAGCCATCACCTGATCATCCTTATGCAAACACTTCTTAAGCTTCGAAACGTAGAACACCTTAGGAAATGTGCGCATCGCCTCTGGCAACTCAAACCTATAAGAAACCGGTCTGATACGCTCCAACACCCTAACAGGACCCATATACCGAGGACTCAGCTTAGTCTTGGAAATAGACCTGTTCGGACCTCGCACATGGTCATATTGAGATATACCATCAAACTCCAACTATTTTTTAGGATTGTCAACATCGCTCTTCTGCCTATCTTGTGCCTCCTTCATGTTCTGCTTAACAACACGGATCTTTTCCGAAGTCTCTTACAAAAAATCGGCCCCGAGCAAAATCTTCTCCTCCACTTAAGTCCAGCACAGTGGTGTCCTGCATGGTCTACCATAGAGAGCATCAAATGGGGCCATACCGAAACTAGCATGGTAACTGTTGTTGTACGCAAACTCTACCAAACTCAAGTGGTCGACCCAATTTCCACCCCAATCCACCACACACATCCGCAATAAGTCCTCCAATATCTGGATAGCGCGCTTTGATTGCCCATCCATCTGTGGATGATAAGCTGTACTCATGTGTACCTTAGTGCCCATCTCTCTCTAAAATGCTCTCCAAAACAGCGATGAGAACTTTGGATCTTGATTTGACACTATACTCACAGGTACCCCCCATGCAGCTTCACAATCTCGCTGACATATCTCCTAGCCAAGACCTCAGCTCCATTGATCTTTTTGATAGCCAGAAAATATGCTGACTTCATCAAAATATCAATGATGACCCACATAGCATCCTTGTTTCACAAAACCGGCAGATCAACCACAAAATCCACTAGAGTCTCTGCATCTCTCTTTGTATCTGAGATCACTCACCTCCGACTCAAGGCATCAGCCATGAGATTAGCTTTGCCACGATGGTCAGCTATCTCCAAATTATAATCCGCAACCAACTCCATCCAGCGCCCTTGCCTCAAGTTCAGCTTGGGCTGAGTAAAGATGTACTTCAGACTTTTATGGTCCGTGAATACCTGAACTTTTCTGCCATACAGATACGACCTCCAGATCCTCAGAGCAAACACTACCGCTGCCATCTCCAAGTCATGAGTGGGATGATTATACTCACATTTCCTCAACTGCCACGAAGCATAGGCAATCACCCTCCCCTGCTGCATAAGCACACATCTAAGTCCCAGCCTGTACGCATCAGTGTACACAACATACAGCTCATCTGACTCTGGAGAAACTAACACCGCCGTGCTAACAAACATCTCTTTGACCTTCAAAAAGCTTTCTTCACACTGCGGTGACCACACAAAATAAACATCCTTCCCAGTAAGTTTAGTCATAGATTAAGCTATGCTGGCAAAACCTTTGACAAACCTCCAGTAATAACCAGCCAGTCCAAGGAAGCTCCAAATCTCTGTCAATTCCTTGGTCTCGACCTCTCCTCTATCGCCCGAATCTTCTCCGAGTCCATAGCCACTCCGCTCTCAGAGACTACATAACCCAGAAAACCAATCTCCCGCTGCCAGAAACTGCACTTGCTTAACTTAGCAGTTGCTCCCGCAACTTCTCCAAAACTCTCCTCAGGAGGCTCGCATGCTCCTCAGGACTCTTGGAATACACCAAGATGTCATCAATAAAGATTATGACGAACTCATCCAGATACTCCTGAAATACCCCGTTCATCAACCTCATAAACGCAGCTGGCGCATTAGTCAACTCGAACGGTATTACCACAAACTCGTAGTGCCCGTATCTCGTCCTGAAAGCCGCCTTCTGAACATCCACCTCAGCTATAAGAATCTGGTCGTATCTAGATGCCAAATCAATCTTGGAGAACCATGTAGCTCTGCCCAACTGATCCAACAACTGTCCAATCCTCGGCAGCGGATACTTATTCCTCAAAGTAATGCAATTAAGCCCCCGGTAGTCGATGCACAACCGGAAACTCCCGTCCTTCTTCTTCACAAACAAGAACGGTGCTTCCCCACGGTGAACTACTCGGTCGGATAAAACCCTTCTCCAACAGTACCTCCAGTTACTTCTTCAGCTCAGCCATCTCGGCTGGAGCCATCCTATATGGAGCCTTAGACAACGGTGAGGTCCCTGGCTCCAACTCGATCGTGAAAGCATCGGACCTCGATGGTGGTAATCCTCAAACTCCCAAACTACCTCAATGTCCGGCAACGCTGACTTTCCGACCTCACCGAACATCGATATGGTTGCCATGTAAACCTCACAACCCTGCTTAATTAACCGGTCAGCCTGAATAGCCGATACCACTATGCTTCTAGAAACTGGCCGCATCCCCTACTAAACCAATCTCTTACCTGCTCGCTCGAAAACGATTTGGCCTCTTTGAAAATTGAGGTGAGCCTTGAACTTCTCCAGCCAGTCCATGCCCAAAATGACGTCATAAAGCTCCACCGGACAGGCCATCAAATCAGGCAGCATCAATTCTCCAATAACCGACCCCCAGTGACTCTCATTACTCCCGAATGATTACCAGACAGCTCCTGGATCCCATTCCTTGACACCCAGCTCGGTGTAACAAAACTATGAGATGCTCTGGAGTCAAATAATACATGAGACTCGACCCCCGCTATGCTTAAGATCCCTACGGAAGTAATAAGCTAAGACCACCAGACACAACAACCAACAAGAAATCTTAACACTTAAACAAAACCACAGAAAAGCTTAAGCAACTAACCAGTGATCAGTCTACTGGTGCTTGCTCCACCAACCTCTGAATCCAATGTGTACATCCGAGGCGCTACTGCAGCACGCTTCAGCGGCGGTGCCTCAATCCTTGGTGCCTGCTGTGCTAGCTTTGGGCAACTGGTCTTCACGTGCCTGGGTTCCTTGCAGTGGAAGCAAACCCGCTCATCAGCCTTGGTCAGTTGGCGATATGGTGTTCTGGACTGCCACACTGGAAGCCCGATACCCTGCACCCACAACCTTGGAAGTGTACTCCCACTTCTTTTTTGCCCCTGCTCACTGCCAGACTTGCCCCTTTTGCTCGGGGTAGAACTCTGAGGCTTCCTTGGAACCCCAGAACTCACAACCTGCAATATGGACTCCTGCCTCATGCCCTCCTCGATCAAGGCAGCCCGTTCAACCAACTCCACTACCGAATCATAGCTTTGAACGGTACAGCGGTTCTTCACCTCTAACCGCATGCCTCGCAAAAACCTACGCTCCTGAGTCTTCTCATCATCAAGACCCCTGCCAGCATACCGCTTGAGCCAATTCAATTCGGTCTCGTACTCCCGGACAGACCTGCCCTCTAGACTGTCCAAAGCATCCTATAGAAAATACTTGAGGTCAAACTCCTCATAGAACTCGCTCCAAGTCAACATCGTTCCTCCTCTCTGTGCCAACAAACTCTCCCACCATGTGTGAGCATCGCCATCCAGATAATGGATTGCCAAGTCTACCCGATACTCCTCAGGGCATCTGATAGAATGGAAGTTCTTCTCCAGCCTGGACCTCCACTCATCCGCCTCAACTCGCTTGGCACCCTCGGCAAAGTATATGGTGCCTAACTGCTGCATGTGCTCCATCACCCTGAGGTAGGATGGTGCAAAAACCTCCGCTACAACCTCCAGAAGCCCCAGAACTACTCTCCCTGGCAAAACCTGAGCCTCCGGTGGTGCCACTAGAATTGGAGCCAGTACCGCAGCTGGTAACCGCTCCAACAGCTGCGTGAAAAGCCCCAGCACTACCGCCATCAGGTTTGGATCAGCTGCAGGATGGGGTATCGCACCCCCACCAGCCACGCCAGCCTGAACACCCCCAAAAGGATGCTCCACTCCCACCTGCTCCACTATGACACTCTGCGCCACACTCTCCCCATGGGACTCTGCTGGCACTCCACTTCTGCCCGCTTGACCTCCACAACTAGCTCGACTACTACGACCGGCTCGGCCACCACGACCCGGAACTCTACCAGGATTCAGCATCTAGCAAAACCACGCGGTTATTAAATTACGACTAAAAATAATAACCAAAAACAATAAAGAAGTCTTACCCCGGAATTGTTATTGGCCGAAAGATGACATACCCAAACACCCCAAACAATAACAACAAAGCAACGCAGCAATAAATCTAGTAGCCCTAGAATCAACTCCGCTCTTATACGAAATTTAAATGCCCCAACCTATTTTTTTATACTAATAATAACTCCATAATTACTATTAACTCCAGCAGACAAAAAGTATTAACAGCTCAGCGATAATGATTTATTATAAACCAATAAATTAGAATCAACTAACAACCTAACGGTTTACGAAAAACAAAAACCATGACAAACAGCAATGTGTAAATAAATAATATAAATAATAACCCTCCCGGTATGTCATCTTGGTCCGTAACCGCAGTTCCACGAGCTTCAATTAGCTTTGTCTTTTCCTTTATTTGCACCATTACGAACAGATACAGTCAGTATTTAATAAATACTGAGGAGGTGATCAACCCGTCTACTAGGTCAATTAGGAAAAAATTACAAAAATACCTCCGGCATAATTAAATGCCCGGACTCGACAAACAACTTGATAAAAATTAATTCACCGCAAAATAATGAAATAAATCAATCAACGACATTTTTAAACAACCAAACATAATTAAAAAAATTAATTCCCATCAATTAATTCAACAGAAAATCATGAAAAATCACAGAAAATAATCTCATAATTAACAGCAATTATTAGCAATTTCTCTGGAATTTATTTCAGCAATAAAATAAACAGTGATAATCACATAAACACAAATAAATCATAACACTTAATTACCCTGGTAAAACTTTCGTAAAAATATCTGACCACGGTAATGCACTAACCTTAGCCAGCAGTACAACTTTCCGAAACAACTTTTCTGCAACTTCTGGAATTTTTTTGGGAATGTCTATACCCTTAATTCCCGAACACACAATCTAATAGTAATAAAATATTATAAAATAATATTTAATTATTAAATAAAATAATTAAAACTTAAGATTATAAATCTTAATAATACGTAATCATCTTCTTCCTAAAACCCCTGCAACACACCACCCCGCTCACGACGTGACCGCCACCACCGATCACCACCACGATGCCTTGCGCCAAACACCACTGACCAACGAACCCTGCCCCAATCACTAACACGTCACGACATCGTCCATGATCTCCACCCCATCAGAGATCACCACCGCCGCAGCCACTTTATCAACGTCGTCAACGCCGTAACACCACACCCCTCTGTTACATCAACATCACGTAACCATTAACACGTTCAGATCAACAACCTTGGACTCCGTCAAGTCAACGATCCGATCATCTCACGACGATCATGAGCCCCAATCAACAAGCCTTCTCCGTGCATCAAGCTCACGGTCCGATTGCTCCTCCCTTTGATCCCACGTTGTCGCCATGCCACTCATCCCGATAACGACAACCTAAAAGCTATAGAAACAACAATGATGGAAGAAGACTTTACCGAGGTGAGATGATGGCTTGAACGCCCAGCACCGCTTTGCCAAAACCCCCTCCGATCTCCTTCTCTCCTTGGCCGCGACAGCAACCAACTCTTGGCGCTTTCCTTGCTCACAACTTAGATGATGATGACGGCAAAGACTCCTCTGGGAAAGGCGAGATCGTGTGAGGAGATAAAGAGAACGAGTTTAGTGTTTCTCGCCCAACTTCAACAAAATTACAACAAATGTCTCTCTGCTTCTGTAGCTTACGAATTTCACCCCATAACTTTTCCTTTGATCAATTAAACCCAATAGGAAAAACTGATTTAAACAAGACGACCCTCAACTTTTAAATACTCCAGCTAAACCCCTAACAACATGAATGCGGATGTTACACATACTTCACGACGTGACCGCCACCACCGATCACCACCACGATGCCTTGCGCCAAACACCACCGACCAACGAACCCTGCCCCAATCACCAACACGTCACGACATTGTCCATGATCTCCACCCCATCGGAGATCACCACCGCCGCAGCCACTTTGTCAACGTCGTCAACGCCGTAACACCACACACCTCCGCGCCATCAACATCACATAACCATTAACACGTTCAGATCAACAACCTTGGACTCCGTCAAGTCAACGATCCGATCATCTCACGACGATTATGAGCCCCAATCAACAAGCCTTCTCCGTGCATCAAGCTCACGGTCCGATTACTCCTCCTTTTGATCCCACGTTGTCGCCATGCGACTCATCCCGATAACGACAACCTAAAAGCTATAGAAACAACAATGATGGAAGAAGACTTTACCGAGGTGAGATGATGGCTTGAACGCCCAGCACCGCTTTGCCAACACCCCCTCCGATCTCCTTCTCTCCTTGGCCGCGACAGCAACCAACTCTTGGCGCTTTCCTTGCTCACAACTTAGATGATGATGACGGCAAAGACTCCTCTGGGAAAGGCGAGATCGTGTGAGGAGATAAAGAGAACGAGTTTAGTGTTTCTCGCCCAACTTCAACAAAATTGCAACAAATGTCTCTCTGCTTCCGTAGCTTACGAATTTCACCCCATAACTTTTCCTTTGATCAATTAAACCCAATAGGAAAAACTGATTTAAACAAGACGACCCTCAACTTTTAAATACTCCAGCTAAACCCCTAACAACATGAATGCGGATGTTACACATACTTCACGACGTGACCGCCACCACCGATCACCACCACGATGCCTTGCGCCAAACACCACCGACCAACGAACCCTGCCCCAATCACCAACACGTCACGACATCATCCATGATCTCCACCCCATCGGGGATCACCACCGCCGCAGCCACTTTGTCAACGTCGTCAACGCCGTAACACCACACACCTCCGCGCCGTCAACATCACATAACCATTAACACGTTCAGATCAACAACCTTGGACTCCGTCAAGTCAACGATCCGATCATCTCACGACGATTATGAGCCCCAATCAACAAGCCTTCTCCGTGCATCAACCTCACGGTCCAATTGCTCCTCCCTTTGATCCCACGTTGTCGCCATGCCACTCATCCCGATAACGACAACCTAAAAGCTATAGAAACAACAATGACGGAAGAAGACTTTACCGAGGTGAGATGATGGCTTGAACGCCCAGCACCGCTTTGCCAATACCCCCTCCGATCTCCTTCTCTCCTTGGCCGCGACAGCAACCAACTCTTGGCGCTTTCCTTGCTCACAACTTAGATGATGATGACGGCAAAGACTCCTCTGGGAAAGGCGAGATCGTGTGAGGAGATAAAGAGAACGAGTTTAGTGTTTCTCGCCCAACTTCAACAAAATTGCAACAAATGTCTCTCTGCTTCCGTAGCTTACGAATTTCACCCCATAACTTTTCCTTTGATCAATTAAACCCAATAGGAAAAACTGATTTAAACAAGACGACCCTCAACTTTTAAATACTCCAGCTAAACCCCTAACAACAGGAATGCGGATGTTACACATACTTCACGACGTGACCGCCACCACCGATCACCACCACGATGCCTTGCGCCAAACACCACCGACCAACGAACCCTGCCCCAATCACCAACATGTCACGACATCGTCCATGATCTCCACCCCATCGGAGATCACCACCGCCGCAGCCACTTTGTCAACGTTGTCAACGCCGTAACACCACACACCTCTGTTACGTCAACATCACATAACCATTAACACGTTCAGATCAACAACCTTGAACTCCATCAAGTTAACGATCCGATCATCTCACGACGATCATGAGCCCCTATCAACAAGCCTTCTCCGTGCATCAAGCTCACGGTCCGATTGCTCCTCCCGTTGATCCCACGTTGTCGCCATGCCACTCATCCCGATAATGACAACCTAAAAGCTATAGAAACAACAATGACGGAAGAAGACTTTACCGAGGTGAGATGATGGCTTGAATGCCCAGCACCACTTTGCCAACACCCCCTCCGATCTCCTTCTCTCCTTGGCCGCGACAGCAACCAACTCTTGGCACTTTCCTTGCTCACAACTTAGATGATGATGGCGGCGAAGACTTCTCTGGGAAAAGCGAGATCGTGTGAGGAGATAAAGAGAACGAGTTTAGTGTTTCTCGCCCAACTTCAACAAAATTGCAACAAATGTCTCTCTGCTTCCGTAGCTTACGAATTTCATCCCATAACTTTTCCTTTGATCAATTAAACCCAATAGGAAAAACTGATTTAAACAAGACGACCCTCAACTTTTAAATACTCCGGTTAAACCCCTAACAACAGGAATGCGGATGTTACACATCTTCCCTTCCCCCCCCCCCCATACATATTGGGTTGAGGCCTTACAGACAGTCACACATCTCATAAATATTCTTCCATCCTCAATAATTCAGTTCAAAAGCCCATTTTTCCTTCTATTCAACAAAGAACCCACGTACGATCATCTTCGTATTTTTGGGTACCTTTGTTTTTTAAATCTCAATAACTTAACCATACACAAAGTCTCACCATGATTTCTCCTTGTTTATTCTGTGGATATCCTCAACAACATCGCGGATATAGATGTCTTGATCTCAACACTAACAAGATCATCATATCTCGCCATGTTGTATTCGATGAGTCCATTTTTCTGGCAGCCCATAAGGGCACACACTCAGCTGGTTCCTATGACTTTCTAGATCCAGTTGTCAAAACTTCTGATCTGTTTTGTGAGATTCTTCACACGCCTTATCTACAGGGGGAGTCACAGCAAACTCAACCTGCCCCTCCACCAAATGCTGACCCACCCAAAAACATCTTACCTCCACCAGCTCCGGCTCCTCAAGAACCAGCTCCACCTCCTCCTCGCCATTGAATGACTACTCGTAGTCAACTTGGCATTCGCAAAACCAAAAAGCCTTTATCTCTCCTCACCTCTTCTGTTACTCCTATTCCCACTACTCATAAAAAAGCCTTAGCTAACCCGAACTGGAACCCGGCAATGCCCGAAAAATGCTAATAGTGTGAATTCTATGTGGTTATTTAAGCATAACATGATGCACATGGCAATTTAACAAGGTACAAAGCTCGGCTTGTGGCAAATGGAAAGACGCAAGAGGAAGGTATTGATTTTTATTAGACGTTTTCACCGGTCGTTAAACCCACAACAATTCACACAGTTTTTCATATTGCTGTTGCCCATGGCTAGAACATTAAACAAATAGATATAAAAATGCTTCTTACATGGAAACCTAACAGAGGCTATCTATGTGCATCAGCCTCCGGGGTTTGTAAGTAAAGATCATCTGCATCATGTGTGCATTCTTCACAATGCGATTTATGGTTTAAAGCAAGCTCCACGTTATGGAATGCGAGATTTACTTAATTTGTAACACAATTAGGATTTATCACGTGCAAGAGTGATACATCACTGTTTGTTTACAAAAATGGTGGTGATCTAGCCTATCTTTTACTGTATGTTGATGACATAAATCTTACAGGATCATGCCAAGGCCTCATTGATGATATCACCAAGTTACTAAAGAGTGAGTTTCCAATGACCGATGGCGGCAGATTGAACTATTTTCTCAGAGTAAAAGCGAAATACAATACCACTGGTATAATGCTCTCTCAAGCACACTATGCTAACAAGATAATTCAATGGGCTGGAATGATTGAATGCAAGCCAATCTCCACACCTGTTGATGTGAACTCTAAGTTAATTAGTGAAGCCGGTGATAAGATAGCTAATCCACGGGAATATCAAAGTCTAACTGGGGTAATACAGTATCTCACATTCACGAGGCCTGATATAACCTATGTGGTTCAAAATATTTGTTTGTTTATGCATGACCGTATAGTGCAGCATATGAAGGCATTGAGACGTATTCTCCGTTACTTATAGGGCACAAAACAGCATGGTCTTCAACAGTTCCAATCAAAACTTGGCTCCTTGACTGCGTATTCGGATGCAGAATAGGCAGGATGTCAAGATACACAGTGCTCCACCTCCAAATACTGTGTTTGTTTAGGAGAAATCTCATCTCATTGTACTCAAAATGCCAACAAACTGTTTCACGGTCTAGTGTGGAGGCTGAGTATAAAGGTGTTGCAAATGTTGTAGCTGAGACGTGCTGGATTCAAAATCGTCTTCTTGAAATGCATTGCCTGATGAAATCAGCTACTCTCGTATTTTGTGATAACATCAGCTCGGTTTACTTGTCCAACAATCCGATGCAACATCAAAGAATGAAGCACATTGAGATAGATTTTCACTTTGTCCGTGAGAAGGTGTCTTTAGGCCAAGTGAAGGTTATCCATGTTCTCTCGTCTCTGCTATATGCTGACATTTTTACAAAATGTTTGCCAATAACCCTGTTTAATCAGTTTTGATCCAGCTTAACCGTCAGAAGCTCCGACGCTTTCACTGCGAGAGGGTGATCGAATATGGAAGATTTTCAGCTCCTCGTTTAGTCAATATCGTATCAGTGATTGACTCCATGACACTCACCATGATATTAGCCAAATCACAATTGAATGAGTATCTCATCTTATGTATAAATGTATTGTAACTACCGATTGTAAAGATCAAGGAAATACAATCTCTTCCAATGGTATTGGTGGAGCAGACTGTGTAGGCACTAGTCAAAACTGCAAATGCTGCAAAGAGATTGCATCTAAAGTAGAACATGAGAAGATAGTTAAGTTTCTTACTTAATTTAATGAGTCTTACGCGACCATTCGTAGTCAGATTATCATGAAAAAGACTATATCGGATCTTGCAGAAATCTATAATCTTCTAGATCAAGATTACAGTCAATGCAACATTTTGGAGAATCCGACGCAGAGCAGCGAAACCAAACCTTTCTCTGTTCTATTTGTCTGTCTCGGAAACATTTGTCGGAGCCCAGCAGCTGAAGATGTCTTTAGAGATATTGTTAAGAAGAGAGGTCTCGATTCCAATTTCAACATTGATTCCGCTGGAACCATTGATTATCATCAAAGAGAAGAACATAAAACAAATATTCTTACTTTATTGCTATGATTTGATCAATTTAGTTAATGATGCTTTCGGATGTAGAAATATTTGATTTTGGATTTAGGGTTTTGGTGGATTGTAATTTGGTTGGACTTAGGAGCTGTGATATGACTCAGTTTTGATTTGAACAATTTAGTAAATGATGCTTTGAGATGTATAAAGATTTGATTTTGGATTTAGGGTTTTGGTGGATTGTAATTTGGGATTGAAATAACATCATTATCTAGACCTATTAAGGCATCTGATTTCAGAGAATTTGATCTCATTCTTGCAATGGATGAGCAGAACAAAGGTAGAAGAAAGAGTAATAATTATTCAACATTCTACAAGAATTTTACGGTTAGATCAACATATTAAGTTGAGATTTGATTTTAGTATGGAGAGTTTATGAATTTTGATATATGTTTGCAGAGGACATATTGAAGGCTTATAATGTATGGAAAGCCAGAGGAAATTTCCCACCCGATGCAGAGAAGAAGGTAGTGTTGGTGTTTGTTGTTGTTGTTGATGGAATTAGGAACTCGTTTGTTTGGGAGATTTTAGAATATTTTCATTTGAATTTTCAGGTTAAGCTAATGTGTTCGTATTGCAAGAAGCACAATGACAAGTTTGTTCCAGACCCATATTATGGTGGAGCTCAAGGTTTTGAGAAGGTATTATAACCATTAGAGAATTATCAATCTCTTATTGAGTGGAGATGCTGGATCTAGATACTATCTAAAATGCTCTTCGGGTTAAGCCAATAGAGCTAGCTACTGTTTTTTTTTTTTTTAAACTGTACTAATGTATGTACTAGGTGGTAGTTGGAAACATAGTACAGGAGTATGCATCATTTTAGAGCTCATTAGTCTTTTAGTGTGAAACTCAATAAGTCACTATAGAACCTTACATAAATAATTTACGCAGAGAATTATATCGAGAAACGGGAGTCAACTGGGACAGTTAGCCCAGTGGATTGATGCGATGCTGAGATCGCACTTCACTTAATGAGTATCTCCATTCTAGAAGTTTATTGGAAATGCACGGCAGCTCTTTCTTGGTGTTAGTAGCTTTGTATCAACTTCTAGTAGGAGCTCTTCTGCTAGCTCTGGTAGTGAGGCTGTTTGGTCAATTGTTCACTTCTTTTCAGTTTTTCAAATGATTTCTGTAAAGATCTGATGACCGCATAATTCAACATGCCATTTCAATTCTAAAAGTTTCTTATTTGATCTGTTTTGTTAGGACAAATTCGCTTGGAAACATTAACCTCGATCTCATACTAGGTCTACTTGTTTATTTCACAGGTACTGGACTTGCTTGAAGATGCATTTATAATTACATTTCTCAATCTTTGTCATGTGAAGTGAAGACCCTATTTTTCTTGCATTTCTCAATTACTTTTTCTGGTCAAATCATTTTCTCAAATACTATTTCAAGTTTTTTTAAAACTCTTTTCCCACATGTAAATAAACATATTTTTTGTTCAATAAATTACCTTATCTCCTAATTTACCTTATCATTATATGGCTTCCGAGAAATTCAGTGAATGGTGGAGCCAAGGGAAAATGACTTTGTCGGTAGCAACAGTTTCGAAGAAATATCACTATGTATTTTGTGGACAGAAACATCCATCCAACTCAGCCGAGTCAAGTCAACGTTCTGTATAAATTTCATCTTTCTCTTTGTTATTTCTTCCTCCATCGATCTAAGATCTTGATTCAGAAAGCCTCTTCTTCTTTATGTATCCAATAGTCTTTTAATATCATAAATTTCATCATTCTCTTTGTTAATCATTCCACCATCGATCTAAGATCTTGATTTACTCTTTAACATACTGATGAATTCTTCTTTTTTCCTTGGCTTAGTCGTAGCAGCTATAGGCTTCTTCACGCTTTTTAGAAAATTCATATTCCAAAAAGATAAAAAGATATTACATCTTCTTCTTTATGTTCTCCATCTCCTCCATCTTCTTCTTTGTCTCAAATTTGCAAACACGATGTTTTCCCGAGCTTCCACGGGGCAGACGTCCGAAAAAACATTCTTAGTCACATACTTGAAGTGTTCAGAAGAAAGGGAGTCGACTCATTCATTGATAATGATATAAAGAAGGGTACGTCGATTGGTCCTGAGCTCATAGAAGCAATTAGAGGATCCAAGATCAAGATCGTCTTGCTCTCAAGTAACTATGCTTCTTCCTCGTGGTGTCTTGACGAGTTGGCGGAGATCATGAACTGTAGGGAAGTGTTGGATCATATAGTGATGACCATTTTCTATGAAGTGGATCCAACTGACATAAAGAAACAGATCGGAGATTTTGGAAAAGCCTTCAGAAGAACTTGTAAAGGTAAAACAAAAGAGCATATTGAGAGATGGAGAAAAGCATTAGAGGATGTGGCCCAAATCGCTGGAGAGCATTCTCGCAACTGGTTTGCCCTCTTCATTCTTACTTTCCTCGATTAATATTTACTTAGACATCAAACTATATTTATTTGTAGCTTTAAAATAATATCTAGACAAAAAAATTGATATATACTTTAAATGTGTATGAGATGACTAACTAATTATGTATGCTAATATCCTCTAATGTTAGGGTGAATGAAGCGGCCATGATCGAGATGTTTCAAACAAATTGAATAATTCGACAATATCAAGAGATTTCGACGGTTTAGTTGGGATGAGAGCTCATATGGAAAGGATGGAAGAGTTGTTAAGCCTAGATTTGGATGAAGTAAGGATGATTGGGATTTGGGGTCCGCCAGGGATTGGTAAGACCACCATTGCTAGATTTTTGTTTAACCAAGTCTCCGGCAGATTCCAACATGGCACGATCATGGTGAATGTAAAAGCATGTTATCCAACACCTTGTTTGGATGAGTACAGTGCACAACTCCAACTACAAAACCAAATGTTGTCTCAGGTTATCAATCATGAAGGTACAATGATTTCTCATTTAGGAGTGGCACAAGAACGGTTGAAAGACAAGAAAGTGTTTCTCGTTCTTGATGATGTGGATCGATTAGGACAACTAAATGCCTTGGCGAAAGAAATTCAATGGTTTGGTCCTGGAAGTCGGATTATTATCACAACAGAAGATGTACGAGTTTTGAAAGCACATGGAATCAATCATATATACAAAGTGAAATTTCCATCAAGTGATGAAGCTTTTCAAATCTTCTGTATGCATGCCTTTGGAAAAAAACACCCAGATGATGGTTTCTATGAGCTTGCTAGGGAAGTTACAAAACTTGTTGGTGAACTCCCTTTGGGATTGAAGGTTCTAGGCTCTGCTCTGCGGGGGATGTCCAAGCAAGAGTGGGAAAGGAGACTACCAAGATTAAAGACTCGCCTTAACGGAGAAATTGAGAGCATTATAAAGTTCAGCTTTGACAACTTAGAGGATGAAGAAAAATATTTATTTCTTTATATAGCATGCCTTTACAGACTTGAAGTAACTTATAAAGTGGAAGAGCTTCTAGCAAAACAGATCGAAGGTGTAAGACAAAGTATTGATGTCTTAGCTGAGAAATCTCTCATATCTTACCTATTCGGAAGAATAGTGATGCATACTTTGCTAGTAAAATTCGGAAGAGAAACTTCCCGTGAGCAGTTCGTTCATGGCCGTGTGAAACGTCACCTTTTGGTTGGTGAAAGAGATATATGTGAAGTACTCAGTGGTGATACAACAGTAAGTTTTGCCATTTCATTGAGTTTATTTGATAACTAACCATCTCTACTTATATATCTTATGGTTCTTTTTCAGGATAGTAGGCGTTTTATAGGGATAAATTTAGATTTATCTGAGATTGACGAAGAATTGAATATAAGTGAGAAAGCAATTGAAAGAATGTCTGATCTCCAATTCGTAATAATCTATGGTAATGATCCTGGCAGAACCGTTGATTATAATGAGAGACTGTACTCAGTGCTTAATCATTCTCAAAAGATTAGATCACTGCAATGGACGTATTTCCAGAGTAAATGTTTGCCTTCTACTTTTAATCCGGAATTTCTCGTCGAACTAGATATGAGTAGAAGCAAGCTTCAAAGGCTATGGAAAGGAACTAAAGTAAGTAGTTTTGATGAAATTTTTAAATTTCAATTTATTTTAATTTATAAATTGCTTTTCGTAACACTTTCTAGCATAATTAACAAATTTCAATTTATTTTTAATCTATAAACATTTTGTTATTTGTCTATGCAGCCACTTAGAAATCTCAAGTGGATGGATTTGACTTATTCTACAAATCTGATAGAGCTTCCCGATCTTTCAACTGCCACTAATCTCGAAGAATTAATTCTTAACAATTGCTCAAGTTTGCTTGAGCTTCCTTCTTCTATTGCGAATGCAACCAACCTCAAGAAATTAGATATCTCCGATTGCTCAAATCTTCTGGAACTTCCCTCTATTGGGAATACAACTAAACTTGAAAAACTGAATCTCAATAATTGCTCAAGACTTGTGAAGCTCCCCACTATCCAGAATCTGACTAATCTCCAGATATTGGATCTTAGTAATTGCTCAAGTCTACTAGAGCTCCCTCCTGCTATTGGAACTGCCATAAATCTTCAGCAATTGGACATCAGAGGATGCTCAAGTCTCGTGAAACTCCCTTCCTCTATTGGAGATATCACTAATCTCGAAATATTGGATCTATCTAACTGCTCAAGTCTGGTGGAGCTTCCCTCCTCTATTGGAAATATCACTAATCTCGAAAGATTGGATCTATCTAACTGCTCAATTCTGGTGGAGCTTCCCTCTTCTATTGGAAACCTTCAACAGTTGTATGAGTTGAGAATGTGTGGATGCTCAAAGCTAGAGGCTCTTCCAACCAATATCAACTTGGAATCTCTTGGTACACTTGATCTCACAAATTGCTCGCAGTTGAAATTTTTTCCTGAGATTTCCACAAACATTTGGTCTCTCAGCCTTATTGGAACTGCAATAAAAGAAGTTCATTTGTCAATCATGTCGTGGTCTCGGTTAAGTAACTTTTCTATGTCATACTTTGAAAGCCTCAAGGAATTCCCGCATGCTCTTGACATTATCACGGAGCTGCATTTGAACGAAGAAGATATACAAGAAGTTCCTTCATGGGTCAAGGGAATGTCTCGTTTACATATACTTGGACTCAAAGACTGCAATAATCTGGTATCACTCCCCCAATTCTCGGATTCCCTATGGTACATAGAGGCAGACAATTGTAAGTCCCTTGAGAGACTGGATTGTTCCTTTAACCATCCATATATTCGTCTCCATTTCACCAACTGTTTCAAATTGAATCAGGAAGCCAGAGACCTCATCATGCACACATCAACTAGTGTGATCTTACCAGGTACACAAGTTCCTGCCTGCTTTGATTACAGAGCTACTGCTGGAGGTCCCTTGACAATCAAGTTGAATGAGAGGCATCTTTCTACATCCTTGAAATTTAAGGCTTGTATCGTGCTAGATATGCATAAAGAAGAAACTGGTTATGTTGATGAAACGTCGATGTTGGTATTGATTGACATCAAGGACAAAAAAAATGATGGCAGTGTTTCTTGTAGAAAACCGACAAGACCCCATCATATAGATCCACTTTTAACAGAGCATATCTACACATTTGAAGTTGAAGCAGAGGAGGTGACTTCCACCGAGCTTTTCTTTGAGTTCAAAACAGACGATCCCAAGTGGAAGATCGGAGAATGCGGGCTATATCAAATCTTGGAATGTTCCTACGTGTTATTGAAAATGATGAGAGCCTAAGAGATGGCATCGATGGAGGAGGTTAGAAAATTTTATGCCATTTTTATTTCTAATTGATTTTAAGAAGATTAGGTTTTTGTGCATTATTTATGTTGTACTTGTATATGGTGATTATAAATGTGTAATGTTGGGCTGTGTCTACTCGAAACTAAATGCAGAATGGGAGAAAAAAATACAAAGAAAGACAGTGAAGATAGAGACGAGGAGGAGGAGAAGAAGAAAGCATACAAGCAATGAGTAGAATCAGGAAATGCATGGATTTTTCAAATCCAATTCAATAATGAGGAAAAATCATATATATATCTACACGTTTGCAATATTAAGCAGACTAGAGAGAAAAAAGAGAGACAGGGCCTGATTTGATGAAAAAGTTGGAGCCTGATTTAATGATCAACCAAGTGAAAAACAGAGGAATCTGCTTATCAAAACTTTTTATTCCTCTTTGTTGTAACTCTAGTATCAGAAAATGAAGAAATTCTTTGTAACAAGAAGCAAAGCCTCAGTCTTTGTAATAAACTTGTCTTACCTCGTCACTCCATGCTTGTGTTTTTAGACCGTGGAGTCTGAATATACCGTTTGGAAGCAAGTTCCTGAACATAACATGTAGCTATGGTGGACATCAAAATACAAGTCGGATAAACATAAAATGTAGCTATGGTGGACATCAAAAGTTGTTCTGGATTCACTATGTCACAACATAAAGGTTCCTTCCATATCACCAAACTAGCATCTAAATATTTACCAAAAAGAACTCTCAGTCACATTTGAGAGAGTTTCAAAGAAAGGGAATTATGTAGAATTAGGTAATGAACTTGCTTGCTTTATTCAATAATCGAACTTGGTATTTATATAACACATGAGTCGGCTAACTTGGCCCATAATGTAAGAGAATTAGGTCACTAACCCTTAATAAATTCCTTTAACTACCCTTAACTTGTACACCCCGTAATACTCACCCTCATGTTGGAGAGTCTATGTCAATAACTCCCAACTTGGACATAAGATAGTGAAATTGAATACGATCAAGAGCTTTAGTCATGATGTTTGCCAGTTGCTCGTTTGTGCGAACATGCTTTGTAACAATGATCCCGTCGCGAACTGCATCCCTCACCGAGTGACACTCGGCATCAATGTGTTTGGTGCGTTCATGGAACACTTGATTTGCTGCAATGTGAAGAGCCGCCTTGTTATCACAAAATAGTTGAGCTGGTGCATTTTGTTCAAAACCTAACTCTTTTAACAACTTTCGTAACCATTTTATTTCTCGAAGAGCAAATGCCATAGCTCGATATTCAGCTTCTGCGGAAGAGTGTGAAACGGTGTTCTGCTTCTTGGTCTTCTAAGAAATCGGAGAGCCCCAAAACAACATAGGCGCTCAAAGAACGGCGAGTCAACGGGCAAGTCATCTAATCGGAGTCACAGTAATCAGTGAGTTTGAGGTTGTCGTCAGACTTCAAAAGAATTCCCAGACTTGGTAAAGTCTTTAAAAAACGAACTACCCTTAGAGCGGCATCCCAACGAGTTTCGCGAGGAGTTTACATAAATTGTGACAACACATGGACAGAATAACTTAAGTCAGGTCTTGTGTGAGTGAGATAAATCAAAAGACCTACAAGTCGATGATACTTCTTCGGGTCGTGGAGAAGTGGACCATCGTCTGTTGCGAGATGATGAATTTGTTCTAGCGGAGTGGAGACTTGGCGCGAATCGATGTAGCCACTATCAGCAACAATGTCTAAGGCATATTTCCGTTGGGTTAGGAAAATACCCTCAGTTCCACGATGAACTTCAATGCCGAGAAAATACTTCAGTGTTTCCAAATCTTTCATTGAGAAAAATCAGCCTAAATACTCTTTAAATTTTGTGATGGCCGCAAGATATGTATGATGATCTGGAGAGAACTTCTCGTCATAAACAAAATCATTTAACGGATAGAGACAATTACCTTGGACCGAATTCGAGGTCTGATATGTGGAGAGGGCGACAGCGTGATGGGCAGTGATGTCGTACGTTGTTATTATAAAGAATATAATCCTTGAGCAAATCAGACGGAATGCTCTCTCGAGTGCTCTTACGTGCCGGAGCTACTGGCTGAACTGGTGCAGCAACCACAGCTGCCGGAGATGAAGGAAACAAATCTGGTGTCCTAACTGGCGAAGACTCAATCCGTAGTAATTTCAGGAACGGACACAACTGGTGTCGTGGCTGCTGGAACTGGTGTAACTTCCACACTATCAGGAATATCACTAATCTCCTGAAACTCCCATCTTCTATTGGAGATATCACTAATCTCTATAGATTGGATCTATATGACTGCTCAAGTCTCGTGAAACTCCCCTTCTCTATTGGAGATATCACTAATCTCAGAGAGTTTAATCTATCTAACTGCTCAAGTCTGGTGGAGCTTCCCTCCTCTATTGGAGATATCACTAATCTCGAAATATTGGATCAAGAAGCCAGAGACCTCATCATGCACACATCAACTAGTGTGATCTTACCAGGTACACAAGTGCCTGCCTGCTACGATTACAGAGCTACTGCAGGAGGTCCCTTGACAATCAAGTTGAATGAATCATCTCATCCGACATCCATGAAATTCAAGGCTTGTATCTTGCTAGTTATGGATAAAGAAGAAACGGGTTATGAGGAGACGTTAGCATATGGTTTCATTTACATCATGGGCAAACAGAATGGACCAAGATATCATAATATAGATCATCTTTTAACAGAGCATATCTACACATTTGAATTTGAAGCAAGGGAGGTGACTTCCACCGAGTTTGTCTTTGAGTTTAAAGCACTCGTTGATAACAAGTGGAGGATAGGAGAATGCGGTCTATATCAAATCTTGGAGACCCCTTCATGTTAATGAACATGATGAGAGCTTCAGAGATTGCACCGATGAAATTTCATGTTCATTTCTTATGTTGTACTTGTGTTATAAATGTGTGATATTGGTTTATGATTAATTGAAACTAAATGCAGACAGTGAAGAAAGAGACGAGGAGAAAAAGACTGAGGTCTCTGCAAAATGTCCTTTTTATTGATGTTCTCTATTGGAATTGCCACAAATCTTCAAATTATGCCTTCTCATTTTTTTTTTTAATTTTAAGATGATTAGCTGTTGTGAATTATTCACATTGTACTTGTGAATGATTGTCAATGTATATTTGGAGAGTTGTTTTTAATTGTAGTTAATGGATATTTGAGCAGATTCAAAACGTTATCAAAACTCTTTTACTCTTTCATCTGCTCACTCACAGCAACACAAGAACAAAGAAGAGCAAGTACATAGTCAGTTTCAGTTACAGTTGTAGAGGCAGTTCTTGTTGAAGTAAGATCATGTCTGTTGAAACAGCAGAGTCAAGAATAAAAGCTCCTTCAGATATGTTTCCTTAACTGTTGGTTGCAGAGACTGATGTAGAGCCAGAAACAGAGAAAGCATCAGAGACTCTCAGAGGCTTAAAGGTTAGGTTCTTGTTAGTGTTTAAGGGAATCTTAAGTCAGAGCTTAAGAGACACTAGGCTAAAGGTTCTTGAATGGCTTTATGTAGTTGAACATTCTATTTTAGCTCGTAACTATGGTGTGTATAGTGCTAGAGTGAGGGCGCTAACGAGATGTACCCATCATGGGGAACTTGTTAAATACTTGAATGTTTTAGAAACCCTGTATTCTAGAATGCCAAAACTTCAAAAGGAACAAGAAAGAAAAGAAACATAAATCAATTGATACAAAATATTGTTAATTTTGAGGTCTAAAAACTAAAACAAAATGTACCAACCATCTCTCTCAACATCACTCTATAACATCTCATAATTTTCTCTGTTATCAATCTTTAACAATTCCTAACTGAGAACCTTTACACAGCTCTCTGAGCTTGATACACAATAAACACTGAGAGAACTTCAAAAGCCTTAAGTCTCTTGAGTCTGGTCATGTCTATCCTGGTCTTCCAAACCCAGTTTCTCACACACACCTGTCTCCAAAGCTGCCGAATTCGCCAGAGAAACCGGTTTGTCATTGTCTATTGTCACAGGAGTAGTAGCTGTCATGGCTGGAGGATCAGAGCCAATTTGATCCATCGAAGATGAGACTCCACCACAGTTCACGGTAGGTGCTGAGCCCTTGGGGCCAGGATCTGCTGTTTCAGCATTTTCATATTCAGATAAGAGATCCACAAACTCATTAAGCAGACGCTGCACTTTTCTGTTTGACGCCATTGCAGGAAGAATATCGTTTCTCAAAAGCTTATGCTTCTTCACCCCTGCAAATTAAAGCGAGTTTTGGAGTACTTTAGTGTTGGAAAAGGTTAGGTTAGAGGCTTTGATAAAGAGAAGGTATTTATATACCAGAACAAAAGGATCCCAAGACAAGTTTGTGTCTGAGGTTGCTGCTTCAGCCATACCAGTCGGGGGTCCAAGAAAGCTCTCGCACACTTCTCTTAGTCTGGACTCGTCTGCCTCTCTGCAGACAATGACACAGACCGGAATGCGATAGAGTTAAAGAATGAGAAAGCAAAGATTACCCAAAGCATTTCATTGTTAAGTGAAAAAACGAAACAGAATCTGAAATTGAGAATATGTTTTCTCCTTGGTATAAAATGATTAAACCTTTAAATGGGGAAAGGGGTACAGACCTTGCTAGAAACCTCACATAGGCGAGGAGGCACTGGCGATATTCGTTAGGAGACTCCAGTGCGAGAGAGGAAGCAAGTTGAGATTCCAAATGTGCGCGGGTTTGCATTCCATCATCAGTTATCCTGTAAACATGGAATAAGCTTTTTTAAGGGCTCTGAATATGTGATCGGTCTCAAGGCCGAGGAAAACAAGACCAACCTGTTCCATCCTGGCTTTCTGGCCATGAACTTTCTATTAATCAAGCAACAAATACCCAACAAGGAATAAAAGAAGAAAGGCCTAAATAGAGAAGCCCAGAACTGACGCCCAAATTGTTTT
>CM051379.1:10083153-10108153 GCA_028015245.1 Cardamine occulta | reverse complement strand
CGTCTCCAACAGCTCTATTTTGAACTCCAACGGCTCTATTACTATTCCCAACGGATAGATTAGACTCTGAACTACAAGATACACCTAGTTTTTTTGCGTTTAAGAGTTCTATAAATATGTAATCCATTGTAACACTTTACAACTACTGAGATAATAAAATCTCATAAGAGATAATAAAATCTCTATTCTCAATCTTCTTATTATTCATTCAGCTACTCTCATTCTAGTTTCTAACAAACTTAAACTCTGAATTCTAACATGGTATCAGAGCATTGATCCATAAACAAGATCAAGTTTTTGATTTCCTCATTCTCTTCATCTGTTTCTTTTTTTTCAAAACTGACATTATTACTTTCGTAAAATTTCAGAACTAGTTCTTCAAGATTCAGCCCTCCTCTTTGTCTCCTTTGCATTTACGTCATCTCCTCCTTCATATTCAAAGCTTCCGCAGCATTCACAAGCTCTACAGAGCTCCAAATCGAAAGAATTTTTTCGAAAATTCAAATTTCTGTCCGTTTTTGGTATTGTTCATCGTCTTCTCCAAAAATTTCTTTGGTTTTCCTAGAAATACATCCTTTTAACTTCCTCCAAAAGCTCTGAGATTGATATATATTCATCCTAGACGAGCTGTGTGAAGTTAGAGTGGTTTATTTCTGGTGATTTCTCAAAGAACATTTTCCTAACTCTGAGATTGAAATTAATTCATCCTAGACGAGTTAGTGAAGTTGAGGCAGTGTAGTATCAAAGGGTTAATCATTTTTTTTTATCATGGAGGAGACAAAACCAACCGCAATTAGAGTCACCCTAAGAGGAGAGAACTATCTCCTATGGTCACGATCGACAAAATCCAACTTGTACGGACGCGGCTTGTGGAATCAGGTTGAACCAGCAAAAGGAAAAGAGCTTCAAGAAGGAGATGAAGAAGCTCGGGAAAAGTGGCTGCAAAAAGATCAAATGGTGCTCAGCATAATCCACAGCTCCTTGAGTGATTCAATATTTGAATCTTACTCATATTGTGAGACAGCTCAAGAACTTTGGAAAACTCTAAAGAAGGTGTATGGAGACATCACCAATCTTTCAAGAGTATTCGAAGTGAAGAAAGATCTCAGCAACCTCACTCAAGAAGATCAAGATTTTACCAAACACTTTGGTAAATATAGATCATTACTTGCTGAACTGGATATGCTGAGGCCGAGCACAAAAGACCTCAAAATTATAGAGGAAAGAAAAGAGCAAGATCGAGTATTTGGACTTCTCCAATCTCTCCATCCGAAATTTAATGAGCTTATAAAGTACATTTTAAGGGAGGAGAAGCTACCAAGCCTTGAGAATGTCTGCTCTCAAATCCAAAAAGGAGCAAGGCTCCTTAGATCTCTTCAAGAAAGGAGAGTTGCCAACGGCCAACACAGGGCTTTACAAACCTCCATTCAGTTCCAACAAGAAAGGAACAACAAAGCAATGTGAACATTGCAAGAACATTGGCAAATTCAACCAAGGGAGAGGACACACCAAGGAGGAGTGCTTTATCCTTCATCCTCATCTCAGAGCCAACTTCAGAGCAAGGCAACAAGCAAATGAAGCAAACGCTTCAAATTATGCTCCAGCCACTCAACCAACTACAGCACTCGGTATGAACCCAAGTGCTCCAAACAGCCATTCTAATCAAGCCTCTACTTCAGAGAACAACGGCATGATCACCATGAGCAGAGCAGACTTAGAGGCAATGATCAAGACCATGCAAATTTGCAAGGAGTCTGGTATCACCTTTCTAGCCTCTAACCATTCAAAAACACTTTTAGTAGATTCAGGAGCTTCTCACCATATGATTAAAGATTCTGATCTACTAAATAATATTCAAAACACCTCTGGTCATGTTGAAGTTGCTAATGGAGTTAGAGTGCCAATTAAGGGGGGAGGAAATTTAAACCTCTTGGGAATTGATTCGGGTGCTTTTTACATGCCGACATTTAGAAATAATTTGGTCTCGGAAAAAAGAGCTACCCCCGATCCCAATGCTTATGCTATATTTGGACCCTAACTTTCATTTTCGGGATATTAAAACTGGTGAAGTTTTAGGCAAGGGAACACTAAGGGAGAGTTGTATACTCTAGAAGATCTCAAGAACCATTCTAGATGCTCCAACTCGCTAGTTTGCCGCTTATTAATTCCTGTCATGTAGCTAGTAGTTCAAATGATTTATGGCATGCTAGATTAGGCCATCCTCATTCTAGAGCTTTAAAATTAATTATGCCCAATGTAGTATTTGATAATTCTAAGTGTGAGTCTTGTATTATGGGAAAACATTGCGAAGTGTTTTCCAAAACTCCTTATCAATATATGAGAATTGTTTTGATTTAATTCACTCGATGTTTGAACCGCACCTTGCCTATCTAGAGATAACCTAAAATACTTTGTGACATTCATAGATGAAAAATCAAAATATACATGGGTCACATTGTTACCTTCTAAAGATAGAGTATTTGAGGCATTTGTCAACTTTCAAACATATGTGACTAATCATTTCAATGCTAAAATTAAGGTGCTAAGATCGGATAATGGAGGGGAATACACAAGCCACACTTTCAAGGCTCATTTGGCAAATCATGGCATCCTTCACCAAACGAAGCTGTCCTTATACTCCACAACAAAATGGAGTGGCGAAAGGAAGAATAGGCATCGATGGAAGTAGCAAGATCAATGATGTTCCACAAAAACATGCCAAGGAGATTTTGGGGAGATGCTGTCATGACCGCATGCTACCTCATTAATAGAATTCCAACAAAAGTCTTAGATGACTTATCACCATTTGAGGTATTAAACAAAACCAAACCAAATATTAATCACTTACGTGTGTTTGGTAGTGTTTGTTTTGTCCTAGTGCCAAGGGATCAAAGGAATAAGTTAGATGCTAAAAGCACTAGAAGCGTGTTCATTGGATACTCCACTACTCAAAAAGGGTACAGATGCTATGATCCAAGCACCAAACGCATCATGACGTCTAGAGATGTAAAATTCCTAGAAGATCAAAGTTATTTTGAGAAGTCGGGCTGGGAAAGTGTGAAAGACTTGGCTGACTCTACAACAGATCGAGCAGCCTCTCTTCAACACATTTTAAGTCACATGGGTCTTCCTCAAATGAATGAAGATCAAACAGCCCCTGCAAATAATCAAGAAGATCAGATTCAAGAAGAAGGGTAAATGTTCAAAATGAGCAAGAGAATGACGAAGGAGTAAATGAACAAGGGGAGTTAATCAAGAAACTCCACCGAAGCTGATATTCAGCAAAATGAATCTCATGAGGAAGAAGAGGCACCAGCACCAACCTTGCGAAGCACACGCCAAAGATTTGGTCCAGACCATTGGAAACAAACTAGGGTCTATTATAACCATCAAGTTGTGGCTCACCCTATCCAAGCTCGGTGTTCTCTTGCCCTCTTGCCATCAGATCATCAAGCATTCCTTGGAAAGATAGAGCAGCATTACATTCCAAAGACCTATGAAGAAGCAAAAGAAATCAAGGTCCGGATGGATGCTATAGATCTTGAGATAGAAGCAATGGTTAGAAATCACACTTGGGATGTAAGTGATCTACCTTCGGGAAAAAGAACGTGACATCTAAATGGGTATTCACCATCAAGTATCACAACAATGGAGAAATCGAAAGGTATAAAGCTCGAATGGTTGCAAGGGGATTTACTCAAACTTATGGAGAAGACTATACGGACACCTTTGCACCAAAGGCTAAGCTCCATACAGTTCGAAGTGATTTTATCATTGGCAACCAATCTATCTTGGGAATTATGGCAAATGGATGTCAAAACGCATTCCTCCAAGGAGAGCTTGAAGAAGAAGTGTACATGAAGCCTCCACCAGGTCTTGAAAGTTCAATTCCTCATGGCAAAGTTTTCAAACTTAGAAAAGCCATTTACTGCGAAGCAATCCCCAAGAGCCTGGTACCACAAGCTAAGCTTTTACACTAACAGCCAAAGGATTTAAAAGATCAGAGGCTGATCACACCTTGTTTACTTCTCAAAGTGCTCAAGGAATCATTGTAGTCTTGGTATATGTAGATGACTTGATCATTTCCAAGCAATGATCAAGGTATTCAAGAAACCAAACTTTTTCTTAAATCTGTATTTGATATAAAAGATCTAGGTGAACTTAAATATTTTCTAGGTATAGAGATATGCCGCCTCCTGGAAGGCTTGTTTCTATCCCAAAGAAAATATTCACTCGATTTACTACAGAGACAGGAAAATTAGGTTCTAAACCGCCAAGACACCTCTCGGAAGATGGCTACAAGGTCGAGGAGAAAGGGGGAGAAAGGACAAGATCCACTTGACAAACCATTTGAAGATCCACTCAATACCGGCGGCTTGTAGGTAAGTTAATTTACTTAACCATAACAAGGCCGACCTATGCTTTCTTTGTGAATCAAGGTGAGCCAACACATGAAAGAGCCCTTGGTGCACCATCGAATATGGTGGAAAGAATTCGAGATACATCAAAGGATCACCAGGCAAGGTGTTTGGATGGGAAAGAATAATAATCTTTGAAGTTGGGCTATTGTGATGCGGATTATCTTCGGAGATACGATGGATAGAAAATCCACAACCGGCTATTGCACATTTATTGGAGGAACTTAGTAACCCGGAAATCTAAGAAGCAAAAGGTCGCCTCATGCTCCAATACGAAAGTGAGTATAGAGCAATGAAGAAGCTCACAAATGAGCTAGTATGGCTAAAGGCGCTTCTAAAGGATCCGGGAATTGAGAGCACAAGTCCCATTACCATGCATTGTGACAATCAAAGCAATTCACATTGCTACTAAACTCGGTCTTCCATGAACGAACCAAGCACATAGAAGTGGATTGTCACAAAGTTGGAGAGAAGATCATTGAAGGAGTAATCCTCCCATGCTATACAAGAAGCGAAGATCGACTTGCGACATATTCACCAAATCTACAAGTCTCAAGATTTGCAACCACATTCGAGAGCAAGCTTGGACTAATAGATCTCACTCATCCTTGATCATGCCTTTCCATTTCAGAGACACTACACTCTTTTCCTCACAAGGAGTTTTTCCCATGGGTTTGTACTTGTGAGGTTTTTAATGAGGTAGTTGTGAGGATTTGTTTACGGAAAATCAAACTTAGTCTCCACACTCATTCCGCTAAGTTTGAGGGGGAGTATTAATCAAGCAACAAATACCCAACAAGGAATAAAAGAAGAAAGGCCTAAATAGAGAAGCCCAATCGACGCCCAAATTGTTTTCGTCTCCAACAACTCTATTTTGAACTCCAACGGCTCTATTACTATTCCCAACGGATAGATTAGACTCTGAACTACAAGATACACCTAGTTATTTTTGCGTTTAAGAGTTCTATAAATATGTAATCCATTGTAACACTTTACAACTACTGAGATAATAAAATCTCATAAGAGATAATAAAATCTCTCTATTCTCAATCTTCTTATTATTCATTCAGCTACTCTCATTCTAGTTTCTAACAAACTTAAACTCTGAATTCTAACACTTTCTTACATCAACCTGCAAACCAGCAAGCTCGTCGCATGGAGCTGAGCCCAAATTCCAGGAGCTACTGAAATTAGAAGCTGGGAAGCAGTCCTCAGCCACTCTCAGCCAGCACATTAGACTTGTGTCGAACAGGAACCCATGACGTGTGGCTAGCACAACAAGCGGTGAACCAGATTTGGATAATTTCACAGATATCACTTTTATAGTACCTGCAAAACGTAATAGCATATCAGCAGGAGCTAGTCGCATCACGGAAGGTTGAATTCATTTTATAGGTTTCAAAGATAAGCATGACAGTTTAATTAATAACAAAACCATCTTCATGCCCACTATGAGACAAAGCAACTCATGCAAAAACCAAGTTTGTGTCTCAACTACCAAGTCACCCACGAGAAAGTAAATCCAAGTTCAATCTTTTGACTAGATTGCCCATCCCATTCGTTTTAAAATCTTAGTATGGTGCCTCAAGAGACATGTTTTAGAGGATGAGAAGCCGATAATGAATTCAAGTATTGGAGCATACCTTCTACTGTGGAAGATAAACTGACATCGGAAGAGACCAAAGATGATAAAGAGTCATGGAGGAGGCATTTCCTATTGAATAGATCCCATACATATAAAGATCCTTTTCTTGTGACAAGCAGCAATTTCCAGCTATCGTCGCAATCAATAAATGTTGCAGCAGATCCCATCATCATTGCAGGCATAGCACGCCTTCCACACTTGGTGTAAACCTTCAGGAAAAAAAAAAGAGGAAATATGTTATCTCATACTACCCTGAGAACCACATTGCACCCATGCTGGATATGTTGTTCTAAAACTCCTTCTCTAAGAGTTTAATATATTCATCGAATCAGATCATGAAATATGCACTTCTTACGAATATCAAGTCTCAACCAAATATAACTATTGGTGTGAAGGTTAGTGACTTGGATGGAATTAAAATTGGTGGAGAAAAGATATTCAGAATATCAACACCAAGAGGCTGATACTCTTTAAGATCCGAATTACAAATGAAGATGTTCTAACAGGAATGATACCAAAAGCAGAAAAAATCACGAGGCATGGTCTACTCTGATCAAGGGAGTTTCAGTGTCAAATAAGAAAAAATGAAACACAAGGACTACAAACCAATGCACCAAAATATTTTTCTTACCTAGAGGCTTCCGTCCTCGCATCCAACAGCCCAAAAGTTTGGATTTCCAGCCAAAACTGTGACTCTCCCCATAATCCGATCAGACCAAAGGGTTTCACCTGATTTTTTGCAAGAAATCTCGGTTTCCTTGATCATAGATGTACTTACAGCACCAACAGCTTCCAAAGTATGCTCCCTTGGACAAGCGTCTAAGCAAACAGATGGCGCAGCTTCCCCTTCTTTCTAATCAAAAACCCTTATCAACAGATCTGTGCTAGAAGATCCCTTTACACCTACAGATTGCTCAACATTTAAAACTCCATCTCTACCAGAGGTTCCAGGAACCTTTTCAATAACAAGGCTCTCAGTAATGGTAGCACGAGCTGTAATCCGTGCACGCTCTTTAAGATCAGGGTTCCTGCACACAATTTCTTTTACAGAAATCCCTATTGCTAGTCTCCACAACTAAGTCTCCACCATCTCCCTTCCAGGAGCAGCAGCGGAAGCAGGCGGAAAATTATGGGATTGCCCATTAATCGCATGTTATTCTCCTGCTGTGCAATTCCAACGGCTTCAGGAATAATCCTCTTTCTTCCATCAGGTCTTCTATACACTTTTTGATTCACAGGATTAGATACCCGATTAGAGGTTGATTCTTTATTTAATGTGTCACCGGTAGCCTCTGCTGTCTTATTCCGATCATCGACTTGCGATTTACGCCTCTTTGCAGGACTCTCCACATTAGCAGATGGTTTTGTTGTCACCTGGTTTTGTTGAACATCTGATGCCGATCTCTTACCACCGGTTTGGTTTGTCGAGGCTGTTTCAAGTAATAACTGGGCTGGGCTCTCCACTAAGTTTGCTTGCCTACCTCCGACATCTCCATATCGACTTTTCTTCAATTCGTCAAATTCAGAATCGGTTAGGCTGACGCCAAGTTCTTTTTCGTCAAAATGAATCATCGCCACTGTTCCGTCCAAGGAGCATGCAAAAAGTGAATATCCGTCAGGACTCCTGTAATTTCCGAAGGTAAATATATGGCTAAGGAATCAGACCTTATCTTCTTTTATGCTTTCGAATACTAAATTATGGCCATAGAAAAGTGGTCAATGATTTCATATACAAATCCTAAATTAACTACGTAATAAACCCATATATGGCAAGCCCAATGCACTTTTGAGACACAAACAAAAACCCTATGAAGACATAACTGCAAATCATGAAATCATTGGATAGGTAGATTTCATGCAAAAAAGGGGGAAATGTTACCATGATAGGTCCACAACACTTTGGCCAAAGAAATGCTTCGCGACAAAAAGAGGGCGAGGACTTGCAGTTGTCCATACGGTTATTGTACGATCTTGACTCCCTATTGCAATAACATTGTATGGCTGCGAATATTTGCCCCCTGACTTTGATGTTCCATTGCTCCACCCACTTCGTTTCGTTTCCTGGGCACTAGAGGGGATTCTTTTGAATATTGAATGATTGAACTTTACAACAATGATTGGTGCATTATGACCTAAGAAGTCAAATGCTGCGCACCATTCCCCTCTTTCTAAAACAGGTGCAGAATGCCTTGGCTTCTGAAACCCATGAGTGGTAGTAATGAAGTGGCCACAAGGAGACCACCCAAGTCGCCTGAAAAATGTGGATCCAAGCTAGGAAAAAAAACAGATCCTATTAGCACTAAACATCCACAGAGAACAGGGAAGCATTGTGGTAACTTTCAGATAACAAAGTTGGACTCTCTAATCAAATCTATAGTGTAAATACATTCTAACAAAATTGCTAAAACAAATATTGCATACCGATTTTTCCCAGTGGCATATGTTCTGTGAGCCATGCTCCAATTGCTTGTTCGCCATATAATCACAGATTTATCATCTGATTGGCTAGCAATAAATGACCCGATTGGATCCCAAGTTACACCTTTAACCAGGCTCAAGTGACCCCTGAGAACAGTAGTGCAAATACCAGTACGCATATTCCATATATGAACTGTATTGTCCAAACTCCCACTAGCCAGCATTGAATCATCTGGAGACCAATTGAGATCCACCTACTTTAAGCATAGTTAGAAAAAAATACCTCAGTTATTACATAACCACTGAAATTACCACTACAGGATAATAAAGAAAAACAAAAGGGTGTTTACCACATCGGCAGTGTGTCCCCTTAGAGTCATTACAGCTTTCCAGTTCTCAACATCAGGGGCTTCTCCACTACCAAACTCAGTGGTGCCTGAAACAGGCTTCCTCTCATGAATTTGAATCACTTGATCGTCAGAACCAGATGCCACGTACCTACTGTTCTTCGACCATCTAACACAGTTGACTGAACCAAAGTGGTCACAAAGGGTTGCGAGAAGCCTCTCTTTCAAATCCAGGTTTTGCAAATCCTTGTCAACAGACTTCGTGTTCCATATCCTGACCTATATTCATATTACATATTACGACCAATGATACTTAAAATACAAAGCACAGTTAAGAGAAAGGTTCAGCTGTGTATTCATTCACTAGACGATTACACACAATGAAAGCAAACACAATTTTGAGCATTCAACAGATTTATATCTTTCTTCCATATTAGAACAGCTTAAAACCCAGTTCTTAACTTTTCAAATCAATACTCAACTAAAGAATCCAACCAGTTTCAGTCAGTGAGGGATGAGATAAACAAGCCTATGTCAGTGACATGGTTCAAATGCTAAAAGCCTACACTCTTCATCGAACCAAGAGAAATTCAAGCGCTGGCGTAAAACAATACAGATTCATAATGTTGGAAAGACACTCTCAAAGCAAAAAAGAAGGCAGCACCAAATCCAAACATTAAACAAAGATGCGAGAACTGGACATGTACATACTACCCCGTGCAACACCACTCTTACGAAATTTAGCTCTTCTAGTATCAATTGGTTACACCAATTTTACAGCAAAGTTGCATCCAAAGCATCAAATTTCAATTCAAATACGATTCAAAGAAGACAAATATAATCACAGATAACCATGTAGAATGTAGAAAGTTTGATTCTTAGCAACGAAAACATACAAAACACACACAAACGAAGATGCAAATTCCACCAATCAAACAAACTACAGAACATAAGCAAACTCATCTGTAAACATAAGCCAATAGAAGAAAAAGTTAAAAACCTTGTGGTCACCACCGCCAGTAGCAAACCTTTCTCCATTAGGTTGAACATCAATGAAGAATATCTGTAACCCTTCATGCTTAACCCAAATGGGTTTCTCCGCAATCATCTCAAAACCTTCTTAATTCGAACTAAAAAAATCAAAATACAAATTTGAGATCAAACCATGAAACAAGGTCGAGAAAGTTAGTAACTTTGACTCAGAAGAAGAACAGTTGAACAGTTAAGAGAAGACCCAATTCACTAAACAGACAAATTCATGGAAGAAACCCAAAAACCCCAGAAAGCTACGATGGTGAGAAGAACGAAGTCATTTTCAAGGTTAAATTTTTCTTCCCAATCCAGTAAAAAAAAATAAGACCCAATTTTCCGTGGTTAACCCTAACATTTGGGGCTAAAGGTTACAACTTTAGAAGAATTGGGATTTAGAAGTTAGAAAAAGTGTATTGGAAGCAAGTACAAATTATTAATTGGTATTGTGATGTGTGTTTGTGTTGTCCGTGTGTTGGGTTTGTGTAATTTGGATATGAAAATAGAAACCCTACCTTTCGAGAAAAAACAGAGAAAGGGCTCTTCGACTTGCTTTGTAAGATTTTAGATTTCTCTCAATGAAGTTTTGTCAATCGAAATACATATTAATGTTTATTTCAAAAGAAAAGTATTTTAAGGATAGTTATTCGTATTGCAATTCCCAATATAGAGATGTTTGCAAACGGCTTAACGATTTGGATTTTGTATATCTTAAAAGCAAACACTTATCACACTTTTTTTGGTTTCAAATTGGTTTCATTCTCTAAAGCAAACACATATACCTAAGCCATTTTTACTAAAACTTGGGAGTATCAGTTTTCATTCGGGATAACTTGAACCAAAATGATATAAACCAAACAAAATAAAAATCATATTTGAAAACTAAAATTGAAATTTAATATGGGTAGAATGCTAATACAATTTTTTCTATTCAGAAAAATCGAGTTTGGATTTGGACCGAGATTTGAGATTTTTAAAAGAAAATATATAGCTGCTAAAACTCGGATCTTTTTTTAAAGTAAAATTGTATCGACTATAGCGGTTTTAATTTGAAAACGGTTTTTCTAAATCCAAAAAATTGAATCTCTCAAAACTAATCATGATATAGCCATAAACTTTTTTTCCATATCTTTGAAATTTATTATTGAAAAAGAATACAGTAACAAAATACAAATTGAAATAATCTAATCCTTCGGAAGTAAACCCCCAAAGATGGGGAATCAACAGCCAAAATACATAAAAGGACCACATAACCAAACCATATGCCTCATATTTCTATCAATTCAAAATTTTCAAAGAATAAAAGTCACCGGAGATTGCTGGAATTTGCCGGAAAATCAATCCAATTGCATTAGTATCCTAGCTACACAAACTAAAAATTTTATTTTTATTTTCTCAACTTCCAAAATATATTAATCATTCAAAACCTAGTGATTCAGTACGAAGTACATAGACCTATGTTTGAGAAATTTATTACATGAGCTCCACCGCTTCAAGCCAAATAATCCCCTAAACTATTTCAAATACAGAAAATAAAAATAATTTGAAAAAAGGTATCAAAAATTTTCACAATGAATCTATGAGGGGTGAGAACGCCAACTACTCAAAAGGTATAAATTAATCATAATATAATTGATACGCAAAGTTTTATCAATAAAATAATAAAACCACAATCCATCCGCAAGTGGTTCAATTTTGTGAAGAGAATTAATAAATCACTCGCTACAGTATAAACATCTCAAATGTATTGTGTTTCTGATGTATTTTTAACTTTTTGCGTTTTTTGTTTGTTTTCTTTTTAATTTTGTTTTTCTCTATAAAAATTACAATAATGATAGTGGTACTCTAATTTAAAAAACATTGAATAATAGTAACTATAGAAAGAAAATTTTACAGTTATCTAAAATTATCCAAAATTTTA
Source organism: Cardamine occulta (assembly GCA_028015245.1). Taxonomy (NCBI): domain Eukaryota; kingdom Viridiplantae; phylum Streptophyta; class Magnoliopsida; order Brassicales; family Brassicaceae; genus Cardamine; species Cardamine occulta. Next base: position 10,096,375 of record CM051379.1, on the reverse strand, counting down.
AATATAATATATATTTTATTATAATATGATAATATATAATACATTTAAGTTATTTTAATTTTATAAATGTTAAAAAATTTCTAAATATTTTTAGTGTAGCTGGGTAAAGAAATAATCTATACTAAAATAGTATATTAAATCTATCCCTTTTATTATTTTTATTATAAATATATATATATATATTTAAAAATTCATAATTTAATCCACTGTTCTTCTTATTTTAAATAGTATTTGATCTATAATTTTTATTACATAATATTTTTGTAATTTTTACTATTCAAACCGCTTGTTATGTTCTCTACCATTCAACATATATTTTGAATTTTATGATCCACATTTTTTCTGTTTGATCCACCTAATACGTTAAATCCACACATAATCCGCTTGAACTGCATCGCCTTATCTGCTTTCACCATTCGGACACTCCAAATGGTGAAAGTGGATCAGGCATTGCGGTTCAAGCAGATTAGTGGATTAAGTATGGATTTAGCGTACTAAGTGGATCAAGCAAAAAAAATGTGGATTGGGCTGTTAAAATGTATGTTGAATGGTAAACAATATAATAAGCAGTTTGAAAGATGAAAATTATGAAACATATTATGTAATACAAATTATAGATACAAATATTATTTACATAATTAATAATGTTAATTTTAAGTAAATATTTTATAGAATATTATTATTATAATAAGACTATATTATAGAATATATTACTATGTTAGTGGTGTAAAATATGTTTATAGAATATGTTAATTTTAAAAATGATATATTATAATAATTTTTATCATTGTTTTTACTTTGATAAAAAGTTATATATATATATAATTAACCATCATATTAATTAAAAAATTTAAAAATATATATTACTATTCATGAGAGTCAAATGAAAAAATACATCAATTTTGGAATGTTTTACTATTGAGAGCGTTTCTATTGTTTTTCTTCATAAAAATTAACACTATTACTGTTCACAATATATTTTATTATTAAGTTCATAATACGCACTTTCACGAATAACATTGATAAATAGTAACATATACTTGTGATACGCCTAAAAACACAACCACCTAATAATCGTCCAAAAACACTTTACCATCCAGATTGTATTGAAAGGAAGCACAAAACGTCTAGACCGCTCTGCATAAGATCCTCACAAAATCCACCTCTTATCCACTCTTCCATTCACACCCATAATCTGGATCATATCCAAACAACCAGTTTCAAAGGAACACACGTTTAACTATTTTTTTTGTTATACATACATATTTTTGACAAAGGACTTGCATATTAATGTGAGTCCTCATCTAAATTTTATATGATTTGATTAAACTTTATTCACTCACATCAATATCTACCTTGACAAATGTTTAACAAATGTTTATGTATAAATTTTGATTGGTAACGCGGATAGTAGCGGTAGAACTTTTCTAATGTGATTCCGGAAGTAAATTATCCATCAAAATATATGTGGAGTTTAACAAAATGCAAAAATATCATTTTATATAGGGCTGGGCATTCGGGTTTGAATCAGGTAATTCGAGTATTCGGGTTTAGAGATATGGTACCCAATTGGGTATTCTATGAAATCGGGTCGGGTTCGGATCAGTTATCTTTGAAACCGAGTCTTTCAAGCAAGCTCTGGTTCTGTCTTCCTCTTTTCTTGCAACTCATGAACATTAATCGAAAAATCTAATAAAATACAGAGCATATAGAAGATATAGCATATAGAAGATATAGCATATAGAAGACAGCTCGTGAATCACCTGAGATTGTCTCTGTGAGGTCTCAGACAGAGGAGAAGATGATAAAAAGTGGTTTACAGTTTCTAGCTTGAACAGTTGGTGTTAAATGTGCATCGATTTCAGAAATGGGAAGTTCAACTGGTTGTAACAATGATTTTTTGACAAATGAAAGAATGAAGAAGAATTAGGGGTTTAGGGTTAAAGGGTATATTATAGGTCCTTATATACTATCGGGTACTTTGGATTTATTTTGGATGTTTCGGTTTAGCCGATCGTGTACGGATATCTGATTTGTAAGAAATATGCATCCGATCAGATATTATGGTACACTCATATCCGATCTAAACCACCTACTTCAGGTCGGGTTTGGATATCGAGTGCGGATATTTTGTTGAGCCCTAATTTTGAATTTAAAAGTAATAAAAATAAAATAAACTCATTAAGTAAATAAATGGAATATTCAGTAGTATATTTTATGTTCCTCACTAATTATTCATATCTTCTATAACAGGGCTGGTCGACATTTGGTGGACCATAAGTCAAAATATTTATGAGCTTACTAAATGATAAGTTTTTAAAAAATCTCTTATATATAAAAGAAGGATTTTAGGGCTTCTCCTTGTATCCATCTCAGCATTTTTTAGACTCTACTCCAAACTGCCACATCAGCTCCATCTTTTCTTAGCCTCAACTTGCCAAACTTGCTTTGTCCACGTCAGCATCGCCAAAAATTAAGTTTTATGTCTCAGCCTCACCCACATAACAGTCAATGGCGATTCGATTGAACTCTCGCAGCAGGATTTGTAGCGTCGTTGCATATAATTAGGTGCCCTTCTCATAAATTAGATGTGGAATGAGAAGAGGTGGGAGCGATGGCAAAAAAAGCAAATCGGATCTTCAATAGTCATTGATGTTAGGTTCGCTAAGACAGATGTGAAAAACAGTAAGATGAAGAACCAAAGACTGATCCAAAATACAGGAGGGAGACAGAAAGAGCCGGGGGAAACAACAAACACTTTGAGGATGAAGAAGCTTCTGGGTGTTCACTTCCAGAACGAAATAAAGTAGAGAAGCACAGCAGGTATGTCTTAATCATTTATTGACATGCTTTTGGCGCTATGTTTTAACTTCTAAATAACTGCGGGGATGTAGGCGAGAAGAATTAGTGCACAATTGCAAACGGAATCTTTGTAGTCATTCAACCTAACAGTTTGGTGATCATGATGAAATGCTCAGACCAAGGAATATGTGTCAGATTCGCGACATGTCCCCATACCAAGGAATCTATCTCAGCTTTCTGTAATGTGGAGAGTCCTACATCAATTATCATCACATCAGGTTCATTTTAGATGAGTTGGCTTTGGGAAAAAGGCTAAGTAGATCAATGTTACACATACATTCACGTGGTTCTGTATAATCCTCTCATACCCATAATGAAAAATTGATTACTGTCGTATTTGTTTTGGGTTTCTTTGTTCAGGGTATGAGAGATTCAACAATCGAGAAACCAGAATAATAACAGTAGTAAGCTAGAGACTGAACTCATGTAAAGGAGATTGCTTTTAAGATATTAGCTGTCAAATATCTGATTTCTCAAATGGGTTGAGTAGTAATTTTTAACTTGCTGCCATAGAGATAATCCTCTTCCATTGATGTTTGACTCCAACCCAAATGTTACTAAATATTATAGCACATGAAGTTAAGATTGAATAATATTATCTCACTATGTATGTTTTCACTTTCTAAAATACAACACTGTATTCCTTTTCTTTTTCTATGGCAGCGACATAGTTATGTCGGGAGATGCCTCCAAACAAAGTCAAAGAGAATGCGGTTGAATAACGTTAATGGATTACTATTGATCAACATTGACCGAGTGTAAAGATAAAAAAACTTTAGACATTGTTACCTACAGATAAGAAAATTTAGTTTGGAGCCAACATCAACAGCTAAATACAGTATTCTCCATTATTTTTAAATTTTCGTATAATGAAATCATATGTTTTGAGCTAATTTCTCCATAAATTTCAAATTTTCAGGTCTCGAAGTTTGATGGCAAGGTGTTATAAACAAAAGTATGATTACAAGGCATAAATTTTCAGATGGTTGAGTACATGATTACATACATATGTAGGATTATTGTATACATTTTAGCCCTACATATGTGGAAAGTGGAAACCATTTGACTCCAATGTTGCATGGGACTGGAAAGAGCGACATAATGAAGTTTTGTCTGGTTGTCACGAGGAGAACGCTAGAAGAGATGAGAGAGTTGTTTCAACACCAGTGTCTGGAAGTTAGTGGTCAGATAACATATTGAGTTTTTTTTAAGAGTATATTTTAGATTGATAGGTTTGCTTAACACCAGTGAAGAAAAATGCAAAAAAGTGGGAGTCTGGAAAAATGGCGACAAGGACTAAATTCAAACCCAATTGAGCATTGATGATGTAGATAAAAGCCTCAAAGGCACTTCGCATGAGGTACTTAGATTTTCTGATTATTAATCATAGGTCACAGATATAGACCTCCTAATATATATCATGATAGATCTTAATTGTTGCAAAGATGGAGTTCAAACTTCACCCCTCAATGATAAATATAAGGAAAATACCATTAAATAGATGGATGTATTCTGAGATTGATGAATTTTACAATGTGCTCTGTTAATTTGGTTTGATTTTATTTTATTTTTAGTATAAAAAGGTGCCAAATGTGTGTGGGTAGTTAAAGCGTATGCCTATGGAGAAGAGGATGCCAAGCAGAAAGGCACTGAAGCTGCCAAAGCAACAGGAAAAGGCCAATGGCCGTAGTAGTTGTGAAATTTCAAGGTCTTCTTTTATGTCAATTTCTTCAACTGGAGTAGGAGCATACAGAGGCATTTAAGGAAATACAGTTAGTGGAAGGTATGTATCCATTGCAAGAAAGTGTATTAAGATGCCTTAATTTCCATTTCTCAGTTAGTCTTAATCTATTATATTTGATTTCTTATGAAACTCTTTCCATCCTTTTCACTTTTGTTTTCTCTCATTATTTATGATGTGTGAACTTTGCATCCCTCCTGATAACTGTAAGGACAACGTTTTTTTCCCATTTGACTATTCCAACCAATGTTAGTTATAATGGGTGTAATTCACCGTTAAGCTTAAAAAGTTTATTCATTATATGGATGTGTTATTTTGGTCAAACTGCTCTCTTTTCATGTAATATAAACCAAATTTGGATTTGTTTTCATGCTTATGTGAAGAATACATTATGCTATTGATGTATTAGCTTGAAAAAGACATAAAACATCAGTGGTGTATGATATTGAGGCCAAAAACATATTAGTTACTTGCTCTCCATGTTAAGCTACCATCAATTGTAAGTAACCTCATAGTTTAATAGCGTTTTCAATAAATTATTGGCCGAAATTTTATTTATTATGTCAAAGCCCCTAATGTCCCAAGCCCCATTTGTACTTAGGGCCAATCCTACCTCTACTTATATGTCTAGAAATTTTAATTACATAGTATAGTGTAAATCTATACTAACTAAAATTAGGTGTTTGAGGCTTATGAGAGCATCCACATAAACTTTTTAGAAAACTTTCTCCTTCTTCCATCTTAGATTTAAACTTTTGTTGCATAACTTTAAGAAATTATTGTGTCCACATCTTTTGTGAGAATAATATCTCTAAAATTGTCATGTCAGCATACTTACTCTCTTCAAATTTTAGGAAAAAACATGTTTCATTCCTTAATTGATTATGATGGTGATCATCTTCCTTGGTCTAGTTTTAAATCATCATTTACAAAAAATTTCAAAAACTTTATAACACTATATATTATCTGTCCTTGAATCTTTATTTTGTTTCATTTGAAAATGTGAGTTCATTCACTCACTGAGAGAATTTTACTCTCACCATCATATAAATCTTTCTTTCACCTCAAACTGTGGATATATTGATGATATTTATTATGAAAAAGATAATGAATATATTGATGGTTAAGAATGAGATTGGAAAAAGAAAATGTTACATACCTAATGAAAATTACTTGTGATATATGTATAAATAAACCAATACTTTTATGAAATAAAATCACTACTTATGTAACGCCCGTGTTCTAAAAAATTAATTAATTTAATTAATTTGGAATTCTTTCGAGTTTATAAACTTTAGACAAGTCTCGAAAAATTAATTATGGGGTTAAAATAATTCGAAAGTTGTTCCGGGGGTGTCATAAATCGAATCGAAAGTTGTGAGGTTTTTCTCAAAAGGAAGTCAAAACCAATTTTGTCTTCTCTTCTTCCTCCTTGTTATGCCATTTGTGGCTAAGGAAGAGAGAGCTTGAGTTGGCGAGCTAAGGGAGAGAGAGGAAGAAAGAAAAGAGTTTTTGGAGCTTGGTTCTTGAAGGAGCTAGAGAGTTGGAAGCTTGGGAGAAGTTTAAAGAGGAGGTTCTTTTGGGCTAGAGTTTGGCGGAACCAAGAGAGGAGAAAGGGAGGTCTTCTTGACCTTGGGGGATTCCATCCTAGGCTAGATCCATCATATCTAAGGTGATTTGGGACCAAAAGTTATCATTTAAGCTTGTGTGGGGGCTTGGGAAATTTGATTTCTTTTGGTTGGTTTCCAATTTTTGGTTAAGTTAAGGGGGTGTTTTCTAAGCTTGTGAAGCTTTAGCTAGTGTTTGCTAAGCTTGTGGTGGTTAGAAAACTATGGATTTGTGCTTGTTGGGCGTTGTTAAGCTTTGATTATGAGTTCTTATGCTTGATTTGGTGATTGTGATTTTTGTGGGTTCTTGAGAATTTCATGGGTCACTTGTGAAGCTTTAGCTAGTGTTTGCTAAGCTTGTGGTGCTTAGAAAAACAGGGATTTGTACTTGTTGTGCCTTGTTAAGCTTTGATTGTGAGTTCTTATGCTTGATTTGGTGATTGTGATTTTTTGGGTTCTTGGTGAATTCCATGGGTCACTTAAAAAATTAAATTATATTTTTTTTTTTTATATATTTTTTTTTGAGTTTTAGCTAGTATTTGCTAAGCTTGTGGTGGTTAAAGAACCTTGGTTTTATGCGTGTTGTGCATTGTTGAGCTTTAATTTGTGTTGTTATGCCTTGAAAGCTTGATTTGTGTTCATGTGCCCTTGTTCGTGAGTTTGGGTGTTTACTATTCATTCTGAGAAAATATTTACTATTCATTCTGAGAAAATGTTTACTATTCATGCTGTGAAAGCGTGTTTACTATTCATTCTGAGAAAATCTTTACTATTCATGCTGTGAAAGCATGTATACTATTCATTCTGCGAAAATATTTACTATTCATGCTATGAAAGCATGTTTACTATTCATGTTGAGGAAATGTGTACTATTCATGCTGTGAAAGCATGTTTACTATTCATGATATAAAAGTGGGTACTATTCATGCTGTGGAAGTGTGTTTACTATTCCTGCTGTTGTTTAGCTTTTCTTGGTGTGGAATTGCTATTTGGTTGTCGGAAGTTTTAATTGGTGTTAATTAATTATTCGTGTTGTCTTGGTTATTAAAAATTGCTTGGTGTTTTTTGATAGCCTGTTGTTGGGAGGATCAATCTCACTCAGCGTTTGGTTTACCAAATGTTGATGCATCACTTTTGTCGATGCAGGTAAATATAAGGCATGACCGTGGAATCGAGGCAGTGAGGAGAGGATGATTAGGACCCGGTAGTTTTGTGGTTTTTGTAGCTTTAGTAGGATTGCTAGAACCGGTATAACTATAAATGATTACGGATAATAAATAGCAAGTCTAATTGCCCTGCAACATAAAAAGAGTTTAATCAGTTTATACATACGTTTTTAATCAGTTTATACATACGTTAACATAGCTTATAAAATGATGCTAAAAATACGGCGCCATTTATCAAAATGACTTAACATGTGGTGACGTTAAGTCAAACGTCACTTCTTTTTTTTGTTAGTTAAATATTAGTTCTGTTTAATTAATTGACGTTAATTCGCTTCCTTTTTCTTATTTTCACGTTAGTATATATTAACCTTAAGAACTAACGTAACATAACAAATCTTTTGTAGTGTTATATTATCAGATGTTTTATCAACTATGTAAAACCATATATATATATATATATATAATTAAAACTAGTAATATGAGGATCAAGTCACTAAAACTTGTTAGACCCCGCAGTCTACTGCAGATTAATATGCAACGTTTGTAATTGAGCGTAAAAGGTAAAGTCCAAACCTGTCTCAGAGTGGTCCAAGCTGAGTCTAATCTGCGAGTTTTGGTCCATTTTGATGTCTGTATGGATGAGGATAACAAAGCCTATCAAAGAAACTAAGCAAGAAAGGTGTGAATTGTTACTTGACAGTCCATAAATAATTTTGCTACAATATTACACATATACATAGACACATTGCTTTGCTGTCTTTTCTTTGTCATTAACTTTTGATCCAATCATGAAAGCTCCAGGAAACCACCGGCGTCCTTAACCAGTTTTGAATCCTCCGAGAAACCGCCTCAATGTGCCGGAAATTGAAGCCACAAAGCCACATCGACAAGTGGATCTCCACACCTCACATTGCCTGAGAAGGAGGGTAGCCCTACTACCGTTTCACCTTTGAACCCATGGCCGGTGATGAAGAACAAGCAAAGAAAATAAAAGAAGTTTTGAGATATGAGATCTGAGTTTTGTCTATAGTCGGAGAAAGTAGAGAGCGATTCTGGCAACGATTGGGACAAAAAATTTAAATGATTACTAAGCTACGTTGAAATTTAAAGTTATTATTAAGCGATAATTCTTCAATAAAGATCGACACACAAAGTAAGCAACAAGTTGTACACAATTTTTTTTTTTCATGCTTATATTAGAGACAAGATACAAACAAAATAATGGGTGAAATCATATACAAGTTGATATCATTAATATAATGGAATATGAAGCAGTAATTGAGCAAAATAAGGGAGCAATGAAGCTAATTGGTTATCATTATTGATATAAGATTGGAATCCACCAGATTTATGATCACACGATAATCGCGGAAGATGGGTCGAATGTATAGATGGAGATGAAAGTTTTATTGTCCGAATCCACGAGCAACACATGAACCATAGTGTTTGAATCTCACAAACAACCTAGAATGGCAATCACACAAGACTAAGAAATCCACCTAAGACTTGAAATGAAGAAAACAAAGACAACTCGCTTTGTAAAAGAGAAAAAAAAAACTAAACACGTAATGATTCAATGATAATAGGTGTCTAAAAATAGTACGTATAGGATCTCAATCAAAATACACTTAGCTTTATAAGAATAACTCTCTTATTAGGTAGATGATATTGAATGGCTGCACCTTCTAAAGAAGATTGCCTACGTACCCTTGAAAGGGATCAAGCCAAACACGTAGTTCTTAATTCTCTCTAAAACTCATAACTTATACCACAGCTTGGTATTTCCTTATATATAAATCTCTCATCCTAATCTTATTAGAATTTATATTTAGATAACTCCTAAATATATCTTTAGATAACTCCTAAAGATTTAGTCCTAATCCTATTAGCTTGTGGCTCAATCTATCTTTAAGCTTAATCCAACATTCTCCCCCTTAAGCTTGAAATTGCACTTAGACACATCATGAACTCTCATGAGATCTCTCATCTTCATGAACTTGATCCTTCCAAGTGTGTTCTGCACCATCACTGTGACCACTATTTAAGAACACGAGATTATAAAAGACTCACTCTTTTATTGCTTTAGAAAACTTACTCAAAAACTAAAGCTCACACAATCTCTCTTAACCTATGTTATGCCCCGACAACGTTTCTCCGAGATTCTCTTAATCTATGTCATAACTCAACATAGATTCTCCCTTTTTTCGTGTTCTATTCCTTGTGGTGTGCTACTTCACTTAATCCCAACTTGAATCACTTGAAAACTGTTCCATTTCACGTCCTTACTCCACCTTTGATTTTTAATCCCTAAAATCAATTATGCCCATATTCTTCTATGTTTCTTCTTTTCGACAATGTTTTCTTCTACTATGACCACATAAGAAAACATTAACATCCTTGGTAACCTTACTCACGTTCCAACCTCGAACCTGACTAAGTTCAATTTTCCTTTGAACCTTATGTTTGCTTTTATACTAAGCAATAGCCGACATAAACAATCAAATTGGAGATGGGCTATATCATTTATTTTGGCCCAGCTTGTTACAATTAAGCCAGTTTCGGATTGGCCGTATGAAAGTGACTGAGGCCCATTTTATAACAAACTCCACCTTGGGCCTAGTCATCTTTCACCTTTGACTCTCTTTGTCGATTACGAAGAAGTAACATGACTCTTCTCCTCCAATGACCAAAAACGAATCTGATGCTTCAACCATGCAACCACTGGTGATTTCTCTGACAAAAACGACCGCCAACTCCATACCCCACTCTTGGGAAACCTCTGCAACCAAATCACGCCGTTTCTTCCCTGATAGTGAAAACCATATGCAATCTTCGGACCAAGACATGCATCTCCGACGATTCTTTGGTCGCCACCGTCACACATCTGCCAGCCATTTTCCGGCGAAAACTCTCCACCATTTTCCCCTGGTGCTCAGAGAATCTTTCACGCTTCTTCATTCAAGTCTCGGCGAAGCTTTCAAGCTTCTCCATTTTCCTTCACTTACGACATTTCTCGCCGTACTTTCCTCCAGATTCTTTGATTTCTAAGCTTAAAGTTTTGATTTCGCTTCGCTTCTCTGTTCCTTGACTAGACCAGATTCGATTCCAAACCAGAATCTCCCCCCCCCCCCCGGCGATATCTCCGCCGTTCTTGACTTACAACATTTTTTTTCTTTGACTTCACTTGACTTCTCTGGTCTCAACTTCTCCGGTACTCTTCCACTCTGAATTGAGCTTCTGATTCGTCCCCAATATCGAGCAAAACTTATCAACATCAACTCCTAACTCTACTCGATTTGCTTCTCTAATTTGCTCTCTTCATACTAACAAATCTTTCGTCGCTCTCTTTCAGCTTCTCACTTGCCAGACACCTTAACTGCTCTAATCCATCTCTCAGATCTGAAACCGAGTTCACCAGTCCTTCGAGATCAATCGTTGTTGTCTTCTTTACGTTTCACAGCTCCGTGTTTTGATCGCTGGTTCATGACCCGTTTACAGCAGAGAGTTTTAGCAGAGTATCAAGCTTTGAGGTTTTTTTTTTCTCTTCATCACGTATGGTTCTTACTTTAACAGCTGCATAAACAACTTCTTCACCTTCTGCATTTTCGCCTTCTTCATAGGCGTATTCTCCATCTTCTTCATATCTTTCTTCGTAATAGTACTCTCCGTTTAGGTCATCGCCTTCATAAGCTTGCTCCTCTTGGTTTCCTTCATACACTTCCTCCCCAACGACTTCTTCTTCCATAATTGTTCCTTCTCTTCCATCTTCTTCGGGAAATTTTAAAATCCTTCTGTTGAGTCTCTTGTTTTGGATACGATAGTCCAACAAAACGTTTCTCCATTTACTCGGAGTTAAACATGCAACTCTCCGTATTGAGCATCGGTTTAGGGTCGATACGAGACCATCACCATCTCAACGACACGTCATCTGCTGGTTATCACCATTAACACCGTTAGAGCTTCCATCACCTCCTCGGCGTCAGCTCATGTCGTCAGTGCCATGCTCTGTTTCATCGTGAGACAGAGTATGTCTTCACCATAGTCCGAGTACTGGGTTTTAACACCAAAACAGAGTCGTCTTCTTCGTAATCTCTTCACCACAAGGTCGAGTCATCGGTTGTCTTCGTCACACTTTCCTTACACGTCCTCCACCTCTAAGATTTTTTTAAACATTAGACGTGACGTAAACTCCAGTTCTTGTTCCAAAAAATGGTTGTCCTTGACTTGACCTTGACAGATTTTTCAGTTTCTTGGCCAAGAAGCAATGCTCATAACTTCTGGATTTTAACTCCGATTAGAACTCCGTCAGTGGATTTAAAATCTTGGCAACGTGACCTTTGTAGTGACGCCTTACTTTATATCTAAATCTCTCTGGTCCGATGAGGATTACCTTCACAAACTGATCTGCCACTTTATGCTCCTTCCTTTTCTTCTTTTTCTTCCTCTTCCTCTTTTTTTCTTTTCTTTTTTTTTTTTTTTCTGCTTGGATCTGTTCATTCATGGTGATACAAATGCGATCTGCTCTCCTCCTCCAACAACATGCTTCTCCAATGTAAACTCATGATTAATCGAAACATAGGATCTTGAATTCCACCGACAACCCAAGTTTCCTTAGCAATGTCCGATAAGCATGTTCTTAGAGAGTTTAAATAATTTCTGTCGTTACTCATCACCACCATAAAAGGACTTCGTATTTCTTCTACACATGGCGTCTTCTCTTGCTCTTAAGAGACTTCTCACGTGAAGACTTAGTCTCGAAGAACACCTGTTGCATCAAAATACTTAGTCATTTCTTCCAGTTCCTCACGGATCAAAACAAGACGTTTAGTTTCTTCTTCAAAACGGCCAAGGTGAGATTGAACCCTTTCCCTAATCTCCATCTTTTAACTATCCATCTCCTCGTCGTCGTCTATGAAACAAGAAGAACTCTTGCAACGCTTTCTTTCTCTTGTCTCTTTCTCTCTCTCTGCGTTTTATTCTACGAAGAAGAAGAAGTATATCAAAAGCTTCTACAATAATCAGTTTCATCATTCTCTTGCTCTGCCTTTTTCTTGTGCGGCACGTGTTCATCTTACTCTTCATGATCACACGAGTGATATCTTCGACGTAGACAAGAAGCAACAAGACCTTATCTCGAGCTTTGATGATGTGGAGAAAGTAGTTAGTCGAGAAACAATTTTAACTATGGTATCTCTTCCTTCGTACTTCGACATAGTTGAAGGCGATGTCGAGAACATGATAATCAGCTCCCATATACCACGATAATCCATGATTGATGTATCATACTTCGGTTATTGGACCCTACGGTTTGTTTTTATTGCTAGCATCTCCATGATCATAGATCCTTCACTCCCACACGTTGCTTCCTCCACTAGTGTTCTCAATATTCGCACCTCACGTACCACACCTTACCCCAAGCTTGTTGTAATTTCCATACCTCAAGTTCACATATCTCCTTCAGCCATGATTTTGTATCAACGCCCTGCTTGTTTTTTTTTTTTTTTTTTTTTTTTTAAATCATGAAACAGAGTATCCCGCATAACTTATGGTTTCCCTCTTGCTTTGTGACGCACATCGTCAAAAGTTTTGATCTCCTACCTCACACGATCTTTCAAGCTCTGATACCAATTATAGGATCTCAATCAAAATACACTTAGCTTTATAAGAATAAAACTCTTATTAGGTATGTGATATTGAATGGCTGCATCTTCTAAAAAAGATTGCCTACGTACCCTTGAAAGGGATCAAGCCAAACACGTAGTTTTTAATTCTCTTTAAAACTCATAAGTTATACCACACCTTGGTATCTCCTTATATATATATATCTCTCATCCTAATCTTATTAG
>CM051379.1:10008053-10083053 GCA_028015245.1 Cardamine occulta | reverse complement strand
AATTTATATTTAGATAACTCCTAAATATATCTTTAGATAACTCCTAAAGATTTAGTCCTAATCCTATTAGCTTGTGGCTCAATCTATATTCAAGCTTAATCCAACAGTACGAACGACTTGAGCTTTATAGTCTCAATCTCTAGGGTTCTCTAATAGTCTAATAATATAAAATGGAAAGCAAATACACAAAAATTGAATAAAGGCCTTCGTCTTGAAGGAAACTAACTGTGGAGCTTTAATACCTTGGTCAAAGAAGAAAACTTGTGGGCCTCTTGTATCCTGATTATTTTGGCATGTATAAGTGATTGGGATCATCTGAGATGTGTAGAAGCTTTCCAAGTCCCTAATATTTAGCGAGTTACTAAAATATAGTCCTTAAAACATTGAGTCTTCACTCGAGTCTGTACATGGTAAATATTGATGTTTAAATAGGCAAGATCGGATCCACCTGATCCTATGCCTGTGAATAAAGATTTACGTGTCCTTAGGAGCCTCTACTGTAGTAGAGACTCGCCTGGTTGCCAAACATATGATTCAAGTTTCCCAAACTTATCATGTCTAGAAGTTGCCATAATTGGAATCATTTCGACTCATTTTGGGAAATGGGGAATAACTTTAGGATCCGAGAATATTTCTTTGGATCATAGGCTTGCTGGAACCAGGAGAGGCCCACGAATATGTTCCAAGTTGTATTGTCTCGAGAAGTGATCTGGTTTGGGTTGTGGAACACGTTTTCTGGTCCATATGCAAAAACGGGTCTTACCCTGGTTTGCTGAATTGAAAACTTAATATCTCCTTCATGTGAGCTGCTACTATTATGATTCAACTTTGGTGTGTTCCTATGATGATTTAAGTTTATGGAACAAGTCGCTTTATTGCTTAACGCATTGTTCGTTTGGTAGTCCCTTTCAAAGGCATACATATCCTGGATGGATTCTAGTAGGTTATCAAACACACTATTATGGCGTTTCGGTTCAGCTACTGGTTTGATGACCCCATCAATTACTAGTTCCTAGGTTAAATTTGACAATTTACTATGTAGGATTTTTTACATCCGGAGTAGTAAATCGCAAAATTTGAGTGGTGCTAAAATCTTTATAAAAATACTTTTCCTTTTCATTCAGAACTAGAAACATTGATCTAGGTGATGACATATGACTAAAAATCTGAAGCATGTAAGTGCTGTTTGGACATACCACTTTGGAACTTGTGAAAATAACGTCAACTCCATTTAATAGTTCACCTTTCGTCATACACCAGGATGAACTTCCGAAGCTTATAAGCGTTATTCAACACTTTCTCCTTTATACATTACATTTCAAAATTTTATAATCAATGATTTTGACGTGTAGTGTTATCGGTTACATTTCAAATTTCTAAAATCAATGATTTTGACTCGTAGTGTTATCCGTTACATTTCAAAATTGTAAATTCAATGACTTTGACGCGTAGTGTTATCCGTTACATTTCAAAGTTATAAAATCAATGATTTTGACATGTAGTGTTAGAATTCGTTCATGTGACTTTATTTCTTTTAGGATCTATAATATAATGTTGATTAATTAGTGAATACTTTCGTTTAAATATAGTGTTTTTATTTTTCAAAGCTTGTGATTATATGTTGCAACAATGGAGTTAACTTTGAAGCTAAGAAAAAAATATCAAGTTTCATGAGTTTATTTTTAGTTGTGATAAATTTTTCTTCTTACTTCATGAAATCCCCTAAAATTCGTATGATAAGGAATGGCTTCGTTGAGTATACATGGACTTAAGCTAATATTGAAGCTTCGGCCCAAATTATTAGACAAGCAGTCGTTAAACGATGAGTTGCCTTTATAAAAAGGTTCTTTAGAGATTTTAATTGGTTCAAAAATAGTTAAATGCTAGCTATTCAAGGCTAAAAGTAAAACACATCATATTTTTATTCAAAAGTTTAGGGGATAATATTGACGTATAAAATTATGATGTGTAATTGTCTTTTTAAGTTTTAAGTTGAACCTTATAAATAAGTTTTAAAGTATAAAGAATCTTTTTAAGTCAATATTAAGTTTTATAATGTTTTTTTGTCTAATTTTATTTGTCATGTTTTTTTATTTGAATTTTTCAAAAACCATATAAAATGTATTGTAAACGTATTCAACATATCCTAGACTAGATGCTTGCATTTTCAAATATTGTGTTATCTGTGATATATTTTAGACATTTAAACGTTTAGGATGTGATGAGAAAAAAAAAACACGTTTACAATATGATTCTATCTTTGATATAATAGGCTAATAACAAGGTAAAAATTCATATAAAAGTAAAAATAAGATAAAAATTTCCCAAGAAAGAATATAGGAAAGACTTTTAGCAGGAAAAATTAGACAAGTGTCATGAACGTGTCAATCAAAAGAAAATACTAATAGACACCAGATTCGACGTACCACATTAATAAATATCAAGTATTTTTTGGTAATATTTTATTGCTCTGCTAGTTACACACACTCTTCTTCACTACTCCAATTAATGTTATATTTTTAATAAAATAAATATCACTCGTATGCATGCATATATATACACCATTGTGAACTCCGCCTCTTCTTCATTTAAAAAGTATCCTTAAGCTTCAGTTTACACTGACACATCCTCTCATCTCCTACAAAATCTTCCTCTCTTCTTCTTCTTCTTCTATCATTTTTTTCCAGGTAACAAAATCATCTTTTTATAATAAACTTGTAACACTTTCCCTCATTTATATTTTGTCATTCTATAAGCAATAGTTTCATTAGTCTCTCTTAAATCTCCTATTGATATATGAATGCATGTTGACATTTCAAGATTTTTTCTAGGTCTTCAAACGATGTCGGTTTATGAATCGGAGACTTCGAACTTCCATGTTTACAACCAAGAACTCCAAACGCAACCGCAAACGCTAACGCAAATGCAAACGTATCGTCGAGAAACCGCGCAGGAGGCACCAGTGGCTAGACAAAACTCGATCTTGTCTCTAACTCTTGACGAGATTCAGACGAAAAGCGGCAAGAGCTTCGGAGGAATGAACATGGACGAGTTCCTCGCGAGCTTGTGGACGACCGTCGACGAAAACGACAACGGAGGAGGTGGAGGTGGTGGGGTCCACCAAGACGGAGAGAAACCGGCGGTGCTGCCACTGCCACGTCAAGGTTCGTTGTCCGTTCCCGTACCTTTATGCAAGAAAACCGTCGATGAGGTGTGGCTCGAGATACAAAACGGCGTCCAACAACCGTCGGCAGCTTCCGGTCAAAACTCCGATGAAGAGATTCGCCGGCAACAAACTCTTGGTGAGATCACTCTTGAGGATTTTCTTGTTAAGGCTGGTGTTGTTCAAGAACCAATGAAGGCGTCGAGGATAAAGATGGCGAGTTCTGATTTTGGTTATAACCAGGAGTTTGGAGTCGGTTTACATTGTCAGAACCAAAACAATTATGGTGATAACCGGTCGGTTGACAATGAAAACCGGCCATTTTACTCGGTTGTGGGAGAATCTTCAAGCTGTATGACCGGAAATGCTAGGAGTAATCAATATTTGACCAATTTAGATTCTTTTCGTATCAAGAAACGTATCATCGATGGTCCACCTGAAATTTTGATGGAGCGGAGACAACGTCGGATGATTAAAAACCGCGAATCTGCGGCTCGGTCTCGTGCCCGTAGACAAGTAAGTCTGAGTTTGCACCAAAAGATATAGAAACTGCATTTTTGTATAGTGTTATTGGTTAAATCCGTTTGCAATTCTATTTAATTTGAAGTTTTGGCATAGCCGCATAGGCTTCTAATTAATATGGTTCCACTTTTGTAGGCGTATACTGTGGAATTGGAGTTGGAAGTGAACAACCTCACGGAAGAAAACACCAAGCTGAAGAAGATTGTGGTAATTTCTTGATTAAACATTAATTATTATAATTACTAATATTTCCTAGCCATATTCTTTTCATGGAAATGATGAATATAATATTTAACCATTTTCAATTTTATACTTTTTTTATTGCCAGGAGGAGAATGAGAAGAAAAGAAGGCAAGAGGTAGTAAAATATTCGAATTTTCATATTCATATATATGAAATATGAAAACTGTAAATTCATGATTATTGTGTGATATTGTTGAATTCAAAGTTGACTTTCTAGGAGATTCCGTCAGTTTCTAAAACCGTTACAAAGTAGCACAATCGTTATCTAGTTAGATAAAATGTTAATTTGTTTTATAAAACTTGAATGATAATTAATTAATGAAACAACATGCAGATGATGAATAGAAGCAAAGAGGTTACTAAGGATAAGAGCGGAGACAAATTGAGGAGGCTTCGGAGGATGGGTAGTGCTGGATGGTAGATGAGAGTTTCTGTAATTACATATAATATTAAATGGATCATTTTCATTTTTATATACATATAAATATTTTTATCCATAGATATATTTTATTTTGAGACGAACGTGGGAATTGTATATAGGATCGATCATCTCTTTTGATACTCCTAAGTTCTAACGTATCTTCGTCTTTCTCCGCATTATAAAGCTGAAATTAAAAAAAAAAAAACTTCAATCAGTAACCGTCTTCTCTCTCACCAAAGGTGATTTCTCCAAAGCCACAGTTTCCAGCAAATCTTTCCATTTTAACCATTGTTTCGGGCGTCAGTCGGCCTCTTTCATGGAAGGTTCTCTCCTTCCATGAAAGTTTCTTTCCGACCATAATCTAGCATGGATCTCGGCAGGCTCGGCCCTGACCTAAAGACCAACAAACAAGAGTTTTAGGCATCAAAATAATGTTATTATTTAAAGGGGCATCAATTTGTGGTAATGTCGTTTGTTCTTAGTATCATCTGATGGGCTTGAACCATATTATTGCATTTTGAGAAATTTTCTATTGAAGTTTATAAATGGACCAAAAAAAATTGTTTTTGCTTTAGGCACAATTTCTTATTGGGCCGGCCATGGATCTGGAATAGTGTTGGTGATGTTCCACCAAGGATTTGTCTAGGCAGCTTCCCCAATTTCATGATTGAAACCATCATCCTTAACCACAATCATATCTCTGATTCCAAGATTACTTTCCTCAAATCAGGAAAGAACTTTCAATCCCTGATTTGTGATCCATGTATATCGAACATCGAATTTGAAGATGATGAGATAAGTTTGCGGACCATCATAAGCTGCTTTATACTCATATCGGCTGTTAAGATCTGGTTTCTCTCTATCCCAAAGACGTCACCACTTTCCAGCCACCAACTCTCGAAACTCAACGTGCATTGCTAAGATCGATGCCCCCAAGATCTACACGAAGTAGTTCACTACAAATTCATAATCTGAAATATCTTGTTAAAGTGTGCACAAATACAATTGTGGATTTTGAACTGATGAAAATAGAAGAGTGCATGCATCAAGTAAATGAATGCATACTAGAGGAAGTGATTTCTTTATCAAAGCATCTTACTAAAGATAACACGAGGAGATAGATGGCTATGATGAATTTACATTACCTATTTGTAGCCACCAATCATAATTTTGATTGCTTTGGGAAAATTCCTTACGACAACAACAATGGAAGAGAAGATGATACAACCTCGGTGAGAGATCATGACCCAGTCACAACACCGAGAGGTTAAGATGATGATGAAGTAGTTCTAGACCCGATTAACGAGCACCTCGAGATTTAATGGATCAAATGTCCCCACAAGAGGATGCGAAAAGTTCACTTGATAAGATTAAGAGCTTCAAATCGAATCACACGAAGTCGAGAGCAATGATCTATATTTTGATTAAAAGATAGATAAGAGTTTACAAAGGATATCAGCTTAAATATAAAGAGAAGGATGCGAGTTAAGAGAGGAGACAAGGGGTTGGTCTCGAGACACTCCTCAAAACACAACAAATCGGGAAAAAACAACAACCATTAAACACAAAGTTTGAATTCAAAAATAAGATAGGAAGATCAGAAATAGGTGCCAAAAAATGTCTTCATAAATGGGCATTAAGGGATCGGACTAGAAGAGGAAATGATATACGTATGAGCCACAAGTCTCATTAAAAACTTTACTCGAAAAACCCATGGGACAAAACTGAGCTAAGAAAAAAAGAGTGCAAGTGGATCATAAGGCCAGCTCTAGCCATCTTGGACTTGCACCATGACCAGTGTGGTCTTGTTACAACCTTCAACATCATCCAAGTGATCCTCTTGAATCTTCACATGCTGAAGTAAGACTCTAACTCCTTGTTGAAATTCCCTTGTCTTAGACCGGGTCATAGCTCCAAATGGGACCTTCAAAGCATATTTTGACCCTTGCTCGATCTCCTCGTCTTTATAAGCTTCCATTCCATGTTCCAGCTCCTTAGTGCTTCCTAGGGTTGCATCAGAAGACAATATATACTTTCGTATGATCATTATGAGTATTTACGAGAAACATCAAGTATTCCAACAAAGCGATAAGATCCAGAACCATCTCCAACAACACTGAATTTACACCTACTAGTTAAAGTCATGTCAATAGCATTTTGGAGTCTTAGCAGCAAGCTAATTGCCAATAAAAAATGTGTGAAGGAGGGACTTAACATTTTTTATATGTTTCCTATAAGCCTACCAAGGGATAGTCATGTTACTTCCACTCTTTCATCGAAATTGATCATTTTCTTGTATTTGCGTATAACGATGTTTTGGAATGTTTTCTGTATTTTGTAAATATTGTTTGATATCAATATATTTGATTTGAAGCCAAAAAAAAAAACAGCTAAAATTACATTGTAGTTAAATAATTTAATCATGTGTTTGAATGCGAGTGTAAAAGAAAATATTTAAGAAAATCAGGACACACCATTTTAAGCACGTGGTATATAGTTTTTTGACGATTCCGATCAATTGCCACTTCGGACCACAATATTGCGACATATATTGTATTGTTGGAAATTTGTTGTTCTAGCCATTTTTCAACAAAATATTTGGTCGGAATAAGAACTCTTTCTTGTGTATTGTATTGTTTTCTACTAAAGTATTAAATAATTTTATTAGAGAAAATACCATAAAAAACCTTCAACTTTACAACTTTTTTCAATTAAAACCTACAACTATTTGTTGTTTCCAAAACAAACTTTCAAGTATAAAGTTTTGCTTATTTAAAACCTCAAGTTTTTAATATTGATCCCAATGAAGGTTAATTGACGGTCAAAGAAACTCTACAAACGCATGTTAACTATTTGTTAATTTTTTCTATTTCGAATAAAAATTCTAGATGAAAAAACTCAATCTTGAGTGAGTTTGATGGAGGGTTAACAGACGGCCAATAATAACTCCAGTTAACACAGCAAACATATGTTAAATATTTGTTAACAAATAGTTAACGAGAGTTATTGTTGAACCATAGTAAACCCTCAATGGGGCTTAATATTGGGAACTTGAGGGTTTAAGTAAGCAAAACTTTATACTTAGAGGTTTATTTTGAAAACAAAAACAGTTTGAGGTTTTTGTTGGAAAATTATATCAAATTGAATGTTTTTTTGGAAACACAAATAGTTGGAGGTTTTAGTTGGAAAAAGTTGTAAAGTTGAAGATTTTTTATGATAGTTTCCCTTTTTATTAATTCTTGGCGCTCCCATAGTAATTTTCGGAAAACCCACTTAGAACACACTCTTACATAATTTCTTGAAACCACAAACACAAAGACCACATCATGGTTATGGAGCCCTTCTTATTATCACAAGTTTAGTTATTTTTTGGATGAAATTGTGTGTACTGTTGAAAATTGAATTGAGCATCTGTTTATTCTGCATAATCTATAAAATTAAATTAGAAAAAAATAGTTAATTTGTTACCAAAAATTACATAAAACTTCTAAGACAAAAGTATTTGTAAAAGATAAAATTAAGTCTAAAGATATAAGTTTTGTGAAACAAGAAAAGCATAATATAATTATTATCTTACACTTTAAAGTTAGAAACTTACCCAAATGTTTTGTTATTTTTTATATCTTTACTGTTTTTTTTTCAAATTAAACAACCAATTACAAGAAAACATAAAAGAAACCTAAATATAAAACTATATAGAGTTTTCAATAAATAAAACACAAGAAAACTATTTGCTACACACTTTTTCAAAACTCTAATTTTTTTGGGTTGTATGAGCCCCTTATTCTAAACCAAAACAATAAAATATAACCTAATTGAATCAAAACGAAAGGTCCAAAACGAAAAGCACACATTACACCTAATCATCATTGTTGTCTTAAAAAAAATGCAGGGCTGATTAATCTTCTCTCGTCAACAGAGAACCCATAACAATAAAACAAGAGCAAAATACCACAAGTTTGTGATGAAGATAGAGCAAACTTTGGTTTGTTGATCTCCTTCAAATTCTTCAAACTTGAGGTACAATTAGGTAATGTGTACATTTGTATGTGGGTAAATGAGTGTTGGAAAGATAGAAATGATGTTACTTATAAAGGAAAGCCAGCCAAGTAGCTGCTTGCGGCCGTCTGGTTTAATAACTATATTTCAGCCCTTTTTCCAAACATTTTAATGGCAAATATTGTACTTTTATTAAGGAATAATTTTTGATATGCGATTTTTGTTTGAAAATAATTGGTCATACAAGCCATTTACTATTCATAATTAGTAAAACAAATATCTCATTGTAGCTGTGAGATAGAGCATCTGGAATGACCATTTTATCCTTCGCATCAGGTCAGAGAAGGATATAACCTTGTATATTGTGATGTCTCGTACACTGTAAAATATATGCCACTTGCATTATCGTGGTGTACGAGATGCTGGCCATAAAGGTGTACGAAATGGTGGTCATAACAGTGTACGAGACGGTGGGTATAGTGCATGTGAGTTGTTAGTAGTGTGATTGAGTTGAATAATGTGTAGGTGTTTTTAGTTTGAGTAGTTGTTTTAGGAACGTAACTTATCTTAATTAAGTGTTTCTTGTATAAATTTGGTTAAAGGTTAGAAATAATTATGTGTGATTAGGTGTATCATGTATGGAAAATTGGCAGGTTTATTTCAAAATAGGAAACCCGTCCAATCCTGTATTCGTTGGAAAATTTTTGTCTCATAATTGTTTATTTTCAATTAATTAATCTTTTGAAAAATTTTATTCCGGGTAAGAGATTAGGTAAGAAAATCATATTCGATACTTGTATTTTCCATTTGTGATGAAAAATTTATAATTTTCATATTTCTTAAAAGTTCTCTAAACTTTTTAAAAAATTGCTCTAATTTTTTTAATATTCAATAATATATGATTTTCCAAAATATATGTGCCGACCTTAACCAAATCATTGAGAGTTTGCAAATATTAAAGTGAAAAAAATGGCATCTATGATTTATATAATGTTTGTATGATTTCTTTTAATGAAAATTTTTATACAATAGTAGTACTGAACTTTGGTATTAAAAAAAAAAGACAATCAAAATTACAAGGGGTGAAAAGGTATAATAAGGGGTCAAGAATGTAAATTAAAAAATAAAATTGTTGTCAGCATTTAGAAAACAAAATCAGAAAAGGAAAGTGTTATTGGAAAAAGCTCTTTGGACCTAATTATTCTACCTTCTACCATCAGGTTTGGATCAATTTTATCATCTTATCAATGTTAATCGAATCCAAAGACAGCAAGAGAAGATTCAATCTTCAGTTACGATGAAGTTGTTCTGCTGATTTCAGATTTATATATCGGTAAGAGATTTTGTTTTCTTCTTCTTTTCATCAAGTTTCGCGGGATACATCTAGACAATTATCATCTTCTGTCTCTTTGATCTATAATTTTTTGATTTAATAAAAGAAATGGATTCGTTGAAGTTTATTTAGTTAGAGAAGGACCATATAATCAAATCCATAAAATGCAATAAGCGATTTCAGTTATTGCTTTTGAAAACAATCGATGTGTTCAACAATGGTCTCTTGGATTGTTTTCTAAAGATGCAAGTGTCATTATCAACATCGGTGATAAGGTATTTCAAGGTTTTTAAAAGGAAAATCGATCGCTTATTCTTTTATTGTTATATGTAGTCTGCTTATTGTTGTTACAATTGTAGCCTACTGTTCTTTGTAAATATTTTGTATATGCACTGTGTTTAGAGTGTGAAAGATAATTGTTGCCTTGGAAAAAGATTTCTTTCTGATTCTGGATGACTTTATCTAACGTATCTGCTATTCCGTTATGCAAGATGGATCAGAGTGGAGTTGATGTAATCGTACCATGGATCAGAGTGGAGTTGATGTAATCGTATCATTAGGTTAGTTAGTTTCTCAAAATGTAAAGTCAATGGCATAGATAGTAAAATACTCAAATATGGCTTAAATGGTTCGGTCAAAATGTTGCCACTCCTTCTCGATTAATAGTATAGATAGTTAAAAAAAAAAAATATCTAATTATTAATATGCCCATAAAATTTGTTTGCTTGTAGCCCATAAAATTTTAGAACCGGCCCTAGTTACTTATGTATGATACATATTCTACATATCTACATGCATTAGTTATTTTATATTGCACATCACTTTATCTATATCTATGTACAAATCTAATTTAAACTAGTAAAGATGAAGTAAAAAATAATGTAAAATAAGATAGTAACATTCAATTGAAACACATCCATAAAGTCAACATGCTGTTTGTCCTGTAAAATAGATATTTATTTTGAATTAGTTATAGGTTAATATGGTGGGACTAATCACTACAAGAATAGTGAGTATCCTTAGAATTAGAAAATAGCAATTGGTAGGGTTCTGCTATATTTGACTTAACCCTGCATTTCTTATAGTGTTTGTTAAAATGCAAACACTATAAATTATGGTTAGGCTAAAAATGGATACGAGTCTAATATTTTTGGCTGAAAGGTTTTATATCACCAATTATAATTGCATATACCATATCTTAAATGCTATCGATGCGTCTAGCCCAAAAATAAAATTAAAGGCCCCTTCTAAAACTAAACTGGAGGTAAAATGAAAAAAAAAATTCATTAAGGCATAAAAAGTTTATGAACACACAAACTCTCGCCTTTTTCTCTGTAAACTTTATCTTCAGTCTCAAATCTTCAAAAAAATTGTGCTTTGTTTTTCTCAAATCTCACTATCGCCTCTCACTATCGCCTCTCAATCTCATTGTACAAGCGATATTTTATCCAATTCTTCGAAACCACATAAGTAAAATCTCTCTATCCCATCGACATTTGGATCTAGGTTTGTATAGAGTAACTATCTATGTTGGATTGAGTTGAAAATTGATCAAGAAGAAAATATGTGGTATTGTTATATATGGAAATAATTATTTATATCATTGCTATATAATAGCATATTAGTATATAAATGTATTATTTAAATTGAATTTTATAATATGAATACAGGAAAAAAAAACCAAAAAGATAGCTGGGAATAAAAAAGACAAAAAAGATGGAAGTGACTAATAATAGTTTTCAACACCTGTTGCATGACAAAAAAACTGCAACACATTTCTCTATCGTGTAAAATATTACTACTCAAAGTTTAAAGGTAAGAAGTAAAAGAACGAAAAAAAAAAGTTAACACTTCAAATGTCCCACATCTGTATTTGAGGGAATGAGCTAGTGAGAACTTCACTTATAAATACAACTGCTCTAGTTATCATTTCAGTAAAACTCAAATAGGCCTTATTATTGGGCTTTTGCTTAATTAAAAATCGGATTAGTAACCAATTTGACCGCCCATCATAATCATGCGGCTGGTTATTTGGCTAAGAGCATCTCCAATGTATTACTCTATTTTTTTTTAAAACAGAGTAACTCCAAAATAGAGATGAAATGAACTCCAACCCTACTCTAACCCTATTCTAAAATAGAGTTGAAAATAGAGTAATGAGAAAAAAATGAAGTGATGAATAAAATTACTCCATATTTGGAGTAATCCCATTTTTTACTGCATTAAGGAGTTGAAAATGGAGTAAGATCGGAGAAAATTCTACTCCAAAATATAATATGGAGTGAAAATAGAGTGGGATTGGAGAAGGTCTAACGATTAATTGGCACGATTAACTAGAACCGCGGCGGTTGGCATGTGATAATAAAAATTATTTTAATTGAAATATTGTATAATACAAGTGCTATTTTAATTGAAATATTACAAGTAACAGTTCAAAAACATTGTAGGTATATAATTAATAACAAAATATGCTTGTTATTAATGGGTTAATAATGCAGCATGAACACGCTATAAAACCTAAAATTATAATAGCACTACCAAAAATCGCTATGTTAAGCCATCGCCATATTATCATTAATGCAGATAGAGCGTTTTCTACTCCGCTATCGTATCATTAGATAGTGTTATTCGGACGCTAAAGATACTTAATTTTCCTATATGTAGTGAATGAGAGGGACTGGAGAGAGAAAGAGAGAGAAGCGAGGATGAGAGCATCAAAAAGACAGTTTGATCTTTTGCCTAAGAACATCTTCACCGCGTAGAAACGATGTGAGTCTCTCAAAAATATTAATTTAATCATTTTGTAATAAATAAATTATTTATTTAAATTTTAAATTATAAAAAGTTAATTTAACCAATGATATGAAGACAAATGTTGAGAACCATTTTTCACAAGTTCTTGTTTGAGAACCATTTCTGATTCTCTCTCATGTTTTTTCATTACTTTTTTTTTTTATATTTCTAGATATTCTCTTACAAACAATTGCTCGAGATGTTCTAAAAAAGTGGCATTAGCAAAAATGGTCCAAAAAATGTGAAAAAACAATAACAACTGGAAACAAGTGTTATGTAGTAAAAACATTTCTTTACCTTTTATATTGCTTCATAAAATTTTCACTCAATGTAGGTCATTCTAATATAATTCGTTCAAATCTTTAATGGAATCAAACAAAACTACAAAATATCAGAATTTTTCATTGATGTACCTATTAACGACATACAAGAGAAAAAGATCCCTATAGTTCCTGACTCTAATCTCTATGAGAATTCCTTCACTTAATTCAACAACAAACATAAGGAAATAGTCAACATTTTCTGCAAAATCAGAACTCCACCACTTTTTAGATTATGTGGATGATAGAAACCAATGTTCAAGATCAAAGACTAAATCAAGTGATAGACAAATCCGGTGGATCTGTGTTGGACAATATTCACCTATGTTTAGGCCACCAATGTTCTGGATCTATTTTGATTTTACAACAGAGATTAGGCCACATATGCCTTTTCCGTCTCATACTTATGTTAAAGATATTATGACAATATCTAGTGTCAGAGAATATCATCTTGTGGTATTATTTCAGAGATGATATAACAATGAGATGGAGATTAAAATCATGACTAAGATTCAGCCTATAGACATGACCCAAATTTACATCTCACAATTATCCCATCTCTAAAATATCACTGCAAGCTGCTCTTCTCTAACACTAGATAGAATCACAATATCTTCAACATATGGAGATTGATACTCATCAAAAACTTTAATTTATCCTCACTATCGCTAGAAACTAGAAACTCCCCTTCCGTGCTATTATAAACCTGAGCTAAGATCTCTTCAAATCTCACACGGAATCACTCAATCTCTCTTAAGAAAACAATCGAATCAAAGAATAATGAAAGAACACGAGACACACATTTGTTTACCCGGTTCATCTAGATTGGTGTGATCAAGCCTATGTCCGGAGCCGAATCAATCCGGTGAATTCATTAATCAAGAAAAAAAAGAGCTCTAAAGAGCTTACGAAGATCAACAATGGTAATTCTCCAAGTCTCTCTCTCACGATACAAGAAACTTTAAATTTTACAAGTGATAAAGAAGTAAAAGAGAGGTGACGAGCTTATATCAAAACTCAACACTAAAACAGCAAACCCTCCACTGCAGTTAGAGGCTTTCCCTTGCTTCATTATCTTCTTGGTTCAATCAGCAATCCCTAAACAAGAGATAACGTTCGAACTAATTCTTCTCAGTTCAATCAAACCAACTGAACCAATGAAATTGAATCAGAATATTAAAATCAATAATGACTCATTTGCCAACCCATCAGCTACCACATTAAAGTTTATACTGATAAACTTAAAACATACAACTTTCAAACGAAGAAGAAAGTGAAACTATGTCGATCAAAATTCCATGACTCTCGGAGAAGCTTTCACCAGAGTTAAGCACTGAGATCAATTGGAGTGAATCTGTTTTCCATCACCAGGTTTCTGAAGCTTAGTGTCGATGATGTTTTAAGTGCTCCTCACATGGCCAATCCTTCTGCCATTAACGGCGAGCTAACAAATTGTGAGATAGTGAAGGGATTCAAGATCAAACCTCCATTGTGCTTTAAGAATGACCATCCTAGGCCTGCTATTTTGAGATCATCTCGCCAAGCTGCATCAGATCTGCATGTAGGTGCTCCTTCTCGATACTCAGATCTGTAACTGATATGCTCAAATTTACCCTTTAAGTTATTCTCTCAAATTAAGAGATCATTGTAGTACTTAGAGATCGAATCCACAAGGAGTTTGGGCTTCAAGCAATAGATATATTAATTTTGAATTAAGTTAATAACAAAAAGATTAAAAGTAAAAACAATGCAAAAGTAAATAGCTTAAGATGATGGGTGTAAATTCAATAAGAGAAAAAGCTATACCTAGGGAATTTAATTAGGGAATACTCAGAATTGTGAACTAGGCGGATTCCATTCCCGAAAGAAAACACAGACTCCAAGAAGTAAACAAAGCTGAAACTAAAAAAGCAGATGTGGCACTCTACATGGATGGGATCGTGTTCCTTAATGAAGAGAATCTAATGCCAAAGAAATACGAGACAGATAAAGAAGATGAAATCTGGTATTTAGACAATAGTGCAAGCAATCATATGACCGGAGTAAAAACATACTTCTCGGAGCTGAATAAAAACATAAAAGTCAAAGTAAATTTTGGCGGTGGATCTTGCGTCAAGTCTGAAGGAAAATGATCAACTATGTTTCAAGAAAAAACGGGGGAACATAAACTCTTAACCGACATCTACTACATTCTCAGATTAAAGAGCAACATTATGAGCTTAGGTCAAGCTACCGAGTATGGTTGTGATGTAAGAATAAAACTTAATTATCTAACACTACATGATCCTAACGGAAGGCTCTTAATAAAGGTAATGTTATCTCTTATAGACTTTACAAAATCAACCTAGAAATACGAAAAACGATATGCCTATATTCAAGAATCAAAGAAGAAACTTGGCGGTGGCACATAAGGTTAGGACATATAAGCTTCAAGACAGTTAGTATTATGTCCCAATAAGAGATGGTTCAGGGTTTACCTAAGATTGAATGTGAAAAACAATTATGTGAGTCATGCTTAGTTGGAAAAAAACTCGTTAAGTGTTCCCGAGAGCAACTCAGTATTGGTCCTCAAGTGTGTTGGAACTGCTCCATGCGGACTTGTGCGGACCTATATCGCCAGCCACTCCTTCCTGAAACAGATATGTTTTCGTAATCATTGATAATCATACAATATATATGTGGACGATTCTACTAAAACATAAGAGTGAGGCCTTTGAAAAATTTAAAGTTTTAGTAGAAAAACTTTGGAAAGATGATGTTGATACTGAAAATAGATAGAGGTGGGGAGTTTACTTCAAAGGATTTTCAGGAATTCTGTGACAATAACGGAATTAGACGGTATTTAACAGCTCCCTACACCCCCACAACAGAATGTTGTAGTGGAAAGAAGAAACTGCATACTAATGGAGATGACAAGAAGCACTCTCAAAGCAATTAAGGTTCTGAATTTCTTGTGGGGAGAAGCCATATGCCACTCTAAATACATAATCAACTGTGTTCCCACAAGAGCATTAAAAAAATCAGACGCCCTATGAATGCTTGAGAAACACCCCGAATATCGATCATCTCATAGTCATTGGTTGTCTTTCACACGCCAAAATTAATCCTGTAAGCTTATAGAAACTCGATGTTTGGTCTCAGAAATTAGTTCACCTCAGGATTGAACCAGGTTCAAAGGCGTACAGACTCTATAACCCGATGACTAGAAGGATCATTGTAAGTCGAGATGTGGTTTTCAATGAAAAAGCTAGTTGGAATTGGAAGGGAGCTGGTGAAGAGGGAAATGGTGATCCAGGCATGTTTCAAATGACTTGGGGAGATGTAATGGACGATGGTTATGGACCATTTACTATCGGGAATCAGCATCCATGAAGAAAATTCTGAAACCAAAGATAATACTCATCAAGAGCAAGAAACAGAAGAAGTAGAAGAAGCAGGTGCCACCAATTAAGAAGAAGTTAATCAACCTATTCAGCAACTACCACTAAGAAGAACAACTCATCAAGTAAGTCTTCCGAGCTATCTTAACGATTGTGTTCTTCTAGCTGATATAGAATGTGAGAGACTTCTATTATTGCTCATCGTTGAACTAATTAACTATCAAGAAAAAAAAAGAATCTATTGAATGGACGTATGCGTGTTTAGAGGAGATTGATTTAATCAACAAAAACAATACATGGCCATTAGTTGATAAACCAGTTGGTGTTAAGATTATTGGTCTTAAATGGATATTCAAGATTAAAAAGAAATGTAGATGGCTCAATCAACAAATTTAAGTCAAGACTAGTTGTAAAAAGATATGTACAAGAATCGGGAATTGATTTTGATGAAGTCTTTGCACCAGTTGCATGCATCGAAACAATCAGACTACTTGTACGTTTAGCCGCTTCTCATGGGTGGGAGATTCATCATTTCGATGTCAAAACCGCATTCCTACACGGTGAGCTTAATGAAGAGATTTATGTGTCTCAACTCGAAGGGTTTGAAAAGAAGGGAGAAGAACAAAAGGTTTTCAAACGCTCTAAAACTTTATACGGCTTGAGAAAAGCTCCACGATTATGGAACACAAAGCTCGATCAGATTTTGAAGGGAATGAAGTTCAAAAAATGTTCAAAAGAGAGTTCTGTGTATCGCAAGGAAGAAAGAGTTAATCTTCTTATACTTGATGTATATGTCGATGATCTTTCTGTACCAAAAAAATGCATTGGAAATCATCAAAATTCAAAGCTGGAATATCATCTAAGTTCGAGATTCAGACCTCGGAAAACTCATTTACTATCTAGGAATAAAAGTGAATCAAAGCAATAAAGGAATCGAGATGAAACAAGAAGCCTATGCACGACGAATCCTAAAAGAAGCAGGTTTGGACACTTGAAATCCTACTCAGGTACCAATGGAGTTCGGATTGAAGTTATGTAAAGAAAAAGAAGAAGATTTAGAAGTTGATGCTATAATGTATCGAAAGAGGATTGAATGCTTAAGGTACATATTACACACAAGATCAGATCTTGCCTTCTCGGTTGGTTTGACTAGCATATATATGCAAGATCCAAGAGAGTCCCATAGTGCTGATTTGAAGCAAATTTTGTGGTATCTACAAGGAACTCTAGTGTATGGTTTGCGGTTCAAACAAGATGGAACAAAGGAGATTGTTTGTTATAGTGATAGTAGCCATAATGTGGACCTTAATGATGGAAGGAGCACAACGGGTCATGTGTTTTTTTTTGGCGATTCACCTATAACTTGGTGTTCTCAAAAATAGAACACAGTAGCATTATCATCATGTGAAGCCGAGTTTATGGCTGCAACAGAAGCTGCAAAACAAGCTATATTGCTATAAGACTTACTAAGTGAGATCACGGTCAGAGTTGTAAGAAGACAACTATCTTCATTGATAACAAATCTGCCATTGCACTCACCAAGAATCTTGTTTTTATGGCCGAAGCAAGCACACAAGCGTTATCATTTCATTCGAGAGCGTGTCGAAGATGATCAACTTGAAGTCGAACTTGTACTCGGAGAAAAGCAGAAAGCAGACATATTGAAAAAGGTCCTAGCAAGAATCAAGTTCAAAGAGATGAGGAGTTTGATAGGAGTTCAAGACCTCTCAAAGACAAACTTGAAGCTTAAGGGGGTGAATGTTGGATATATAAGCTTCAATAGCTTAAAGCCCAAGATATCTCTGACAAGTTGGTTAGGATAAGATATGCTTAATGTAATAGAATTAGGAGTGCCTCTAATATAAATATGAATTGCAAAGAAGGTGTTATCATCCATATAAATATCAAGTGTTGAGTTGTGACCTTGATATCATCAATCATAGAGAGCTTTAAGGTGTTTAGTTTTGAGTTATTTTCTAAACATAATAAGAAAGTTATTCTTATATAAAGCTAAGTGTTTGATTGAACTTTAACAAATTTATCATTTTTCAATGAATTAACCCGCTTGATACACTGCCGAGCTTAGCTAGAAGAAAATAAACACACCTGGTGAACGGAAGGAGCCACACCGGTGGCCAAAAGTAGATCTGAGAGCAAAACGGAAAGCAAACAAGGTGGAGAATCTTTGAACATCCAACCACCACTGAAAACTCACAACTAATCATCATCGAGTGAGCCAACACCGAACTAAAAGATAGCTCTGAACCACCTCCCAAGCTGCTACACACCAATGGAGAAAAGCACAACCTGAGACGAGTGCCGCAACAAAAGATACCATGAACCAACCACTCTCACTACTCAACTGTGATGCCAGAGCAAGTCCTCAAATCTTCTGTGCACCACCACAAATAACAAAAAGTTAGATCAGACTTAAAACCCCCATCTCCGATCAAGAACAAAATACCTACAAGCATAGACCCTAACTGTTGATGGCACACATAGGCAACACGAACCACTCTATGAGCGGAACAGCCAAGAATGACCATGGTTTGCCACATGAAAATATCAAGGATTATCCAGCCGAGGTTTTGGGACTATTCCTCCTTGATCCTTTCTCTTTTAATCATGACTTACCCTTGCAAAACCTCATAGATGACCGTCCGTTAAGCTGAACTAGAAAATATCTAATAACAAGTTCACTCGAGGAATTTTATAAAAAAATTATTTTATTACTTGGCGTATATTCTTAGAAGCATGATTACCCAAAATGTATATACGGTTCATATCCTTTTCCAATTTATATAATACAAAAAAATAACATGTACAAATGCAACAAAATGCATACTTCTGAATCCTAATGTTTGACTTCCTAGTTAAACCTTAGATCGATGGTGCCTGCAAAAAAAAAGGAGTTATGAGTAATCTGGTATTACTCACTGTGCTTGGTCTCCTCTAACAACTATAATTCTCCGATCCAAACTCATAAGAATCATCAGGTAAACATATATCCATCACGTAAACATCAATGTAAATGAAAAATGAATATTTAACATGCAAATTTGGGAATTTAACCAAATAGTATGCGGTGTACCGAGTAATATCAAGGGCTCCCGGATAGCACTTGGAGATCCGACTTAACCCAAATACTTCATTCTCACAACTCAAGACTCAACTCCACTTGTCTAGGGCATATGCCTACATGTCCTTAGGATGAAACCACCCAAGTTACCAACCTAACTTCAACTCCTCGACATTATCTTTCACTACTTTTGAACACGTGGTGGCGAGAGAAATTCACATTCGGTCCACCACTCTCACTCCACTTATCATTCATCACCTTCTCTCGTTAAATAACTTTCAATTCCTTATTATTCCTCAAGATTTCATGTAACTTACACTTAACCCAAAATTCATCCCATGCAACAATCACTTACATAGTTACACGCATACACTCCATATCATGCACATGTAACATGCTTCTTAGTTCATTATCCTCGTTTTAGTCTTTTCATCCTCATTTTGTAATCAAGTAAACTATCTTTAATATTCAATTACGATGCCAATGTAATCAAGACTTAGAATTCCATGTATAGCATATATGCAATGATACCATGAAACATAAAGATTCTACGTAACATGCAACATTTAATCAAGTAATAGATCTGTATGAGTGTCTAAGAGCAACTCATAAAATACCACGCAATGTGTCCAACTCACCGTGATTTGGATTGGGGCTGTCGAGAATCTTGTCGAGAATTGCTGATGGGAGTGTCGTTTCTTGTGTCGTGGTACTAGCTGGTATATTCCATGGATCGTGCCTAATATGTCTACTTATCTTGCTTGGCGTGCTTGATAGTTTAAATAAATTCATATATCACATGAATGATAGGTTAAATTTTTTTGTTTTGGTACAATTGACAATCATATATCACCAAATAGAAAATTGTAATCACTCCTATGAATTAGAATTTAAGATCACCATTAGATTTTATAATGTGAACCGTGTCCTAAAATCCAATCAAGATTTTTTTATTTATTTTGTCAAACTTAATCCAATCAAGCTTTTAAACAAACAAATAACCATTATTAGTCAAAATAGTGTTGTGTTGTTGGGTTGATTCAGTGAAATATTTATATTAATTCGCTTATTTGATTTTAATTTTTCCAAAGTAATTCAGAAATCCTTTCCCTCTTAACATTGAGATAGATCAATTGATGTCTTACTTCGATTGATTTTAGAATCAACAAGCGAATTAACTATCTAGTAGGAAGGCTTCTGTGCCATGCATGTATATATGAAGAATATTTCTGAATCTTGATCATTTATAATTCAACTGATGATGAGAGAAGAAAAAAAATGTCCCTATTTATGGCCGTGTGAGTTGCTGCTATAAAAAAGAGACAAAATTGATTCTTCCTGCTACGTTGTTTTCTTCCTAAAGTGGAAATAACGAAAGATCCGAGAAGAGAGACCCAAAAAATATCTAGGATATAGCAAAACCACACATATCAATGAAATAGATTTTTGTCTCTGTCAAATAATTCAAAAATAATGAATTCATAACCAAAATGCTAAAACAATATATTATATATATATATATAATTCATGTTAATTAAACAGATGATATCTATAAATATCATGTTAGGCTAAAAACTTAAAAAATGTAGGTACCTCATAAAACAAATAACATAAATCACACACATAATAAAAATATAATTTTAATTATCATGAATTTTTATTAAACAGAATAGTATACTATCTTCTTTATAATTCGACAAGTTGTTTTCATTTTCTTTTAACGGTTATTTTATATAAATATCGTATCACTTAAAAAAATTTATAGACTTATAATTAATCTAAATCACATAGATTTTCGTAAAATGTTATACCTGTTTAATTTTTAATATAAAAAAAAAACAGTCTAATGATTTTATTCGTGTGTAACATCAATGTAACGGGAAAAAATGAAAACTAAAACTAAAAAAAAAAACATGACATGAGACGTAGAAACGTCAAAAACCATAGAATAGTAATACTATTATATGTGATCACACAAGTAGACACCACACCACCACAAATCTCTTGTCACAGTCTCTCCTTTCTTTTGAACCTTGTATATTATTATTTTTATTTTCCTTCTCTTTTTATTTCTCTTTACATCTCTATTTTTTTTTATATATACAAACACACGTTATAACCAAGAAAATCTTTAGTGAAAAAAATCTAAGGAAATGAAGAGCAACCATTTGCCTGAAGAATCCAAGGAACCAATCTCCCCGGGATCTTCTCACCGGAAACAAAGCAAGGCAGCCACAAAGACATGTTTGCCGGAGACGACGACGGATCTGTCAGGACGTGAGAGGCTGAAGAGACATAGAGAAGAAGTTGCCGGAAAAGTTCCAATACCGGAGAGTTGGGGGAAAGAGGGATTGCTTATGGGGTGGATGGATTTCTCGGCCTTTGACGCTGCTTTCACTTCAAGTCAGATAGTTTCTGCTCGAGCTGCTTTAATGGCTGACGCCGGAGATGATCCCGGAGCTGGTGGAAGTAGGCCTCAACGACTCCGAGTTGAGAGCTCTTGTTGATTCCATTGTCTTAGAGAAATATTTATGCAAATAATACTCTCATCATGGTTTTGAATGTTATTAGATACTATTTTCACATTGATTTTGGAATTTTGAGCCATTGGTTATTGATACAAGTTTCGAAAGTTAATTGAAATTGATTATTTTTAGGGACTTGTCGGTGAGACAACATATTTTTTGGCTATTATTTAGTTTGGTTTTGTAAACTTGGGTTGGATGATTAATTTATTTGGTACTGAAAATTTAGAGATATATCGATTGGGAATTGTATAGTGAATGATTCAATGTTTTTTTTTTATATATATATAACATGAAATTCTAGCTTTTGTGAAAATATTCCCTTTTAATTCCTCTTCCTACCCACAGTTTCATACATTTTTGTTTTTCTATCATGACATTTTGTGATCGACTTTAGAATTTGACTTTTCAACGTCCTATTATATACCATCAAACCCTGATTATTTATGACTAGACAGTATATACAAGAAGCAATTAGAAAAAAGAAAAAGAAAAAAACACAAGTCTTGGGAGTGAATAAAGAAAACTATGAAAGGATCTATGACTATATGGTCTGTCAACAATAACTAACTATAGTTAAGTATAAGGTATACATCCTAAACATACAGCCTTAAGCAAACATACGTACGATAGCTTCAAATAATGCAAAGAGATATTGGTTGATACATACTAGCTTAACATGGACTATGGAGACAAATAGTAATCAAAATATTTCTAGAGTAAACTTACAGATCTGCAAGAGGGACCATCCCGGATCCATGGTAGTCATAGATCTTGAAAGATCCTGAAGCAATTAGGCTCTTTCCCGCAAGATACTCTTTACCTCCAAGCAACAATTCCAGGCAATGGAGAGGTAAGTGGCAAAATGTTTTCTATATATTTACAATCCTTATATATAAGAACATCATCTTCCTTCACCACTTGCCCACAAGAATTCAAACTGATGAGTGGTGATTTCAAATAGAGATGTCAAACGGTCAGACGATGCCCAAGGGCTTACCCGCACAGATATTTGTTTTGTGGGCTGGTAACTGATCGGCCTGTGGTCCAAAATATGACCGTGTCCACTAAATTGTCTAAACATTAATTTGGTCATCTTTTCATCTAATACTGTAATTTAGAGACATACAGTATGTTAATATTTGTTTCCATTCATTGACAGAAGAAGATATAGAGATATAAACCTTGTGGCCATGATTGATGCTTTCTCTTTTGATATTTGAAGTCTCTTTGAGCAGTGTTGGGCTTACGTTCTGATGGATTTTTTCTTACGGAAACAAATAACGTCCGATAAGAGAGACAACTTTGTCAATAGATGAATAAGGATTTACGATGATCTATAGTTTGTTTCAAAGAAATTAAATAAAATTAACCAATTTGGATGGAAATTAATGGAATTTTAGGGAAATTGATAGATTTGAATATTTCGTTTAATATAGGGTGTTCAGTTCAGGTAAAGAGACGAAAAATAGCGGATATAGGTAGGAAACAGATCTTTCAAAAATTAAAAAGTATAAATAGTTACCTAGAATATCTTCTTTTAAGTTTTTATTACTCAGTTTGACAAATTTAAAAAGTGTCTTTCCAGTTTGGCAAAGTGAGTTATATAAGAATATATTGCACATACATGATAAATTCAAATGATTTAAGTTTTTGAACGTCTACATTATTTAGCATGCCCGTATATGGATGGCAATGTTTTTTTTATTAAGGGTTATTTCACTATTTTCTAGTGTTTTTGTCAAAATGCA
Organism: Cardamine occulta; assembly: GCA_028015245.1. Taxonomy (NCBI): domain Eukaryota; kingdom Viridiplantae; phylum Streptophyta; class Magnoliopsida; order Brassicales; family Brassicaceae; genus Cardamine; species Cardamine occulta. The sequence continues at coordinate 10,059,524 of CM051379.1, read as the reverse complement.
TGGGAAGACACTTTCTCTTTGCCAAAAGAGAGTATTTAAAACTCAAAAAGGGATCAATTTTAGAAATTTCAATTAATCATATTACTAAAAGTATTGCCAATAAAATATAGAATTGAAAATTCGGGTAATGTAACGAGTTTAAAGTTACTTACCTTAAACCGTAGTCAATGTTAGAATTTCTTAACATCCAACTTGGTCAATTAGAGTATTAAAGAGTTTTACATCCAACTTTGAAAAAGCAAGATATTAACTTAGAGGACTAATGGGTTTTAATTTATTTCCTAGCTAACACAATGATAATTCAACTTCAATCCTAAATGCATTACCATTTCTTACACTATATATACGATAGACTAAACCTTGTCCTAAACAAACTACAAACTGAACTTTTCAATCATTAACAACATAAATGAATACTCACCCAAAAGAACAACAGAGCCAGGTGGCAAAGAAACCACAGCAACAAAATCTTCCTCGTCCATCCCCATTTGATGAATTGTCAAAGATTTTCTATCCTCCACAACCAAATACATCGATTTTTGGCGATTTCAGTATTGATAAGTGTAACATCCCCATCGCAAAACCAAATGTAGAAGCCCATTTACCCACTAGGTCTGACGGTGATTTCATATTTTCACCTATAGATCTAACTAATCAAGAAGAAGGCTTAGAATTCAGAAACACTTCTCGTTTTTTTGTTAGTTTGTCACCGCCTTCTGAGAGAGAGAAAGAGCCGAGTGAGGAGCCGTGTGCTGCCGCTGTTGGAGCCGTTGTTCCACGCCGTCGTCGAGGTCGTCCCACGCGAGCTGAAGCCGAAGCAAGAAAGAGAGCCGCCACCACAGAGGAGAAGGAAAGAGAAGACGGAGAAAATAGAATAAAGAGATCTAGCGGAAACACTAGCCGTCCCAATCATTACTTCTAAGGTGAGAACGTGATGCATGTGTATCCTTATTTCTTGTATGTCATGATTCTCTTCTAAATTTGATGTGTTGATATGCTTGATATATGGTTATGATTGATGTGTTAATATGATTATAATATGGTGTTAAGATGTTAGATCTACAAAACTAGAACAATTCAAGGATTACAAGGATGTTAGTACGCCGTATCTAGAGAGATTTTGTTAGAAGAATTCAAGAGGAAGAGAATAATTTTCTGTATATTTAGAAGAAACGAATACAAGTCTACATATTCACAAGAGCGTATCTACTTTCCTAAACAACATGATCGAAAGAAGTTAATATGACAGAAATATAAAACGCTTAATTTGCAATCCCTAAACATACGGGATATGATTATATACGAAATTATATCCCAACACCCTCCCTCAAGCTAGAGCATGAAGATCAAGAATGCCTAGCTTAGACCGAAAACTATCAAAGGCAAGTCTACCAAGAGGTTTAGTAAATATATCAGCTAGCTGTTGTGTTGTTGAGACATGTTGCAGAAGCATTGTACCAGCCTGAATATGATCTCGAACAAAATGACAATCATTCTCTATATGTTTGGTGCGTTCATGAAACACTGGATTCATACTGATATATATTGCAGATTTACTATCACAGTACATCTTCATAGGATGATCATGTCGAATGCCAAGAGAAAGCAGAAGACTCTTGATCCATAACAACTCAGATGCTAGAAAAGACATGCACGATATTCTGCTTCTGCAGAAGACTTACTCACCGTTTGTTGTTTCTTCGTTTTCCATGAGACTGGCGACTGTCAAAGTTGCACAAAATAACCAGTAACCGATCTTCGAGTAAGTGGACAACTCGACCAGTCAGAATCACACCAACCTGAAACCTGAAAATCTTTCACAAAATCTAAAAGAATGCCTTGACCAGATGTACCTTTGAGATATCGAACTGTACGCAGGGTAGCCTCCCAGTGATCAGCACGCGGTTTCTGCATGAATTGAGCCAAAACATGTACACAAAAAGCTAAGTCAGGATGAGTTGCTGCCAAGTAAATGAGCCTACCAACAAGACGTCTATACACAGCTGGATTAATAAGCAATGGAGATGTCGAGAAGGCTAAACCATGATTCTGGTCCAATGGAAAGGCAGCCGGTTTAGCTTCCAAGAGACCAGTTTTGGAAACAATGTCTAAGGCATATTTTTGTTGGCTGAGATAAAAACCTCCTTTATTTCAAGAAACTTCAATGCCAAGAAAATACTTCAAATCACCAAGATCCTTCATTTTGAAGCAAGCAACCAAGTAATCTTTAAAAATCTTTAGTGCTGGTATCAAATTCCCTGTTAGAATCATATCATCAACATAGATGAGTAGATTGATCTGAATTCCACCTTTTTCAAAGGTAAATAACGAGGTAGATCTGTTGAAAACAGATTTACGGGGGCGTCGTAAGCTTTTCAAACCAGATACAGCTAGGGGCCCTTTTTTTAAAGTTCCATAGAATTGCTTTTTAGCGAATACCTTGGGGGTTTCATCCTTAGAATTCTTTTTGGGGGTTTTTTTTTTTTTTTTTTTAAATCACCATGTAAGAAGGCATTGTGCACATCCATCTCGATAAACTGGCCAATCATGTCCAAAAAAAAACCTAAAAAAAAAAACCATCATTAAGCAAGATGTTCCAATTTTCCCCATAGTCTTCACCCTCAATATGTTTGTTTCCAAGTGCCACAAGCCTTGCTTTATATCTTTCAATCGCGTCATCCGAATTGTATTTTATCTTATAAACCCACATACTACCAATTGCACGCTTGTATGGAGGTAAATCTTCCAATGTCCAAGTCTGATTGTCTTCTTGAGCACCAACCTCACTTCCCATTGCTTTCCTCCATATTTCAAATTGAACAGCAGTTTTGAAAGACTGTGGTTCAACATTCGTCGTAATCGCAGCTAAATAAGCTCGATGAGTTTCTGAAAAACGTTCACAGTTCACATAATCAGCAAGTGGATATGGAGATAAGACGTTACCCTCAGAAAGTGGTTTACTTTGAACTGTATTGGTAATATAGTCTTTCAGTATCACTGGTGGTTGTCTAGGTCGTGTGGATTGACGCACAGGAGGTGGTGGCAATGGCGCAGCAAGAACTGGTTCAACTACCGGTGGAATCAGAAGGACCGGTTGTGGAGGCTGTGGTGGAGCAACTGGAAGCAGTGTAGGCGAAGCTTCCCTGTCTGATTCATATTCCGGTGAGTCTGGTGGTACAGTATTAGATGTAGACCTTGTTTCAGTGTTGGATGAATTTGACAATTCTGGAGTCAGTGTTGTTTGGGAAAGAGAAGACGATGACTCAATAGATCAGCAACTGATGGATTTAAATAGGCTGTATCTGAAACTCTTTGTGGGCCTTGTACTGAAAAGGCCCAATTTTCTTCTTCTAAAATCTGAGTATTGTAAAGTGGAGCCCATAACTCATCTTCATTGTTGATTCCATGTTCCAGAACTGATGGAGTGATAATAAATGGAAAATGATCTTCATAAAAAATCACATTTCTGGAGACAAAGAAATCATTTTTCTCTAGATCATATAATTGCCACCCTTTCTTGCCATATGGATATCCAACAAAAACACATTTGCGACTTCTTGAAGCAAATTTATCCCCTTTGTGAGCTTGATTGTGAGAATAACACAAGTTGCTGAAGATTCGTAAATGAGCATAATCTGGAACTTTGTTATATAACATTTCGAACGGAGTCCTCCCACCAATAACCGTGCTCGAAGTTCTATTAATTAAATACCCCGCTGTCAAAATACACCCATCCCAAAACTGAATGGGCAAGTTAGCTTGAAACCTCAAAGCTCTTGCAACGTTGAGAATATGTCTATGTTTTCTCTCAACCCGTCCATTTTGTTGTGGCGTTCCTACACATGACGTCTCATGATTGATCCCAAGACTTCGAAAATAATTGGTTAAGGTCATGAATTCTGTTCCATTATCTGACTGTACACTGAGCAACTTCTTGTTGAATTGACGATAAACCATAGAAACAAAATTTTTGATATGTGTTGTAGTTTCTATTTTGTCGGCAAGAAGATATAACCAAACACTTCTTGAATAATCATCAACTATAGTAAGGAAATATCTTGCTCTACTATGTGATGCCACACAATATGGTCCCCATAAGTCGCAATGAATTAACTCAAAAATAGCCTTAGTTTTATTGATACTCGATGGAAAAGAATATCTTGTTTGCTTGGTGCGGAGATAAACATCACATGCTTTATTAAAAAGTTCAGAGATAACAGGAACAGAAACATTTGATAATGAACGAACCGCCTTTTCAGATGGATGTCCCATCCTGTGATGCCACAACTCATAGTTTTTTACATCTTGAGTGGTAACCGCTGCCGCTAACTCCACTCTACAAAAATGAAAGGTTCCATACTCTCTTTTAGCCGCTCCAATCACCATCCTCGAAACGCGGTCCTGAATCATAAGAAACCAATCAGCCATCTGCACTACACACTTATTCTCATCCATCAACTGACCCATCGCTATCAGACCACACTGTAATTCTTCCACATAGAAAACAGATTCCAAAACCAGATTGGACCCCAAAACAACTGTGCCTTCTTGTATTGATATTCTTTCTCTACCATCAGCTAAGATTATCAAAACAGGTTCCATTCTTCTTACATTCGTGAGAATGTCAAAATTCCCAGTGAGATGATGTGAAGCACCAGAATCCAATATCCAAGAAGAAGAAATAGTAGACTTACGGGGAAGTTTTTCTACTGAAGTACTTGGTTCAGCTGTGCCAGCTTAAGCAGGGCCATCAAGTTTTGCCATTGAACATCATTTAACCCAGCAACTCCGTTACAATATTTGTCTGTTACAACATAGTTGACATGAGCTTGAGATGCTGTATTTGGAACCTGAACAGCATGTGCATAGTTCAAGTTCTGACCACGGCCAGAAGTACTTCCGCTAAAGACCCCTCCACGTCCTCAACCTTGCACAGTTCTGCCACGTGATCTATCTCCCAACCACTCCGGAAAACCGATCACCACAAAATAGCTGTATGATGAATGTCCACATTTCTCCGCCTCATGAAATTTTGTCATTGCACCACGTGACTTGGTCTGAACTGCAAAAACAGCAACTTCAGTAGAGTCTTCATTGTTTTTGGATCCAACCTTTAAATCTTCTTCTTGTCGAATGATGTTGTACACTTCCTCTAAAGGTTGAATCGGTACACGAGAAACCAATGTTGATTTCACTGTCCGAAAACTATCATCAAGACCACACAAGAAATCATGAACCTTCTCTGTTTCACGATCTTGTTCTTGGAGAGTCCCCAAGTCACATTCACAATTCCCATATTTGCAGACACGCAATGGTTTGAAACTCACCATGTTGTCCCAAATGTGGTTTAATTTCCCATAATAGGCTTTGATTGCTAGTCCTCGTTGTTTGCAGCAAGCTAATTCGGCCTTAAGCTGTTGAAGACGTGACTCATTTGTTACCGAAAATCTCTTCTTCAAGTGATCCTATAAATCTTTTACAACATCTCGATGAGAAATGTTGGAGCGAAGTGAGGGATCAATCGTCATCTTAATCCATGAAACAAGCAGAATCGTCCACCAATCCTCCAAATCCGGAGAACCCTCATCTGGACGCTGGATTGTTCCATCCAAAAACCCAAACTTTTTCCTAGAGCAAAGAGCAGTCTTCATAGCACATGCCCATTCATCATAATTTGATCTTTTTAACAAAGGATGCACCAGGATATCAGCCACAGTCAAGTCATAAGGCGAGATTGTACGCCTTACCTCCACAACTGGTGTCTGAACGCCACCAGTTCCATTGTTTCCGACGTTGTTTGTTTCCGCCATTGATCTGAAGTTTTCAACACAGAAAAAGAAGTAAAGAAATTAAAGAAAAAGAGTCAGAGATCTATATTTCACGCTCTGATACCATGAAGAATTCAAGAGGAAGAGAATAATTTTCTGAATATTTAAAAAAAACCGAATACAAGCCTATATATTCACATGAGCGTATCTACTTTCCTAAACAACATGATCAAAAGAAGTTAATATGACAGAAATATAGAAAGCTTAATTTGCAATCCTTAAACATATGGGATATGATTATATATGAAATTATATCCCAACACTGTGGTTATGTGAAAGTTGTAGAGTGTAAAACTATGCCACCACAGAGTAAAGGAGTACCATAGGTTGCTTGTCGAATCGGGAGCATAGCTAGCGGCTCAGAAAACGTTGGCGAGCCTCAAAAGAAAGAAAAGTCTATGGCTTAAGGACGTCCACTTGGACGAAAGACGCACAAAGTATTTGGTGCATATATATATGAAAGTAAAAAGGATGTTGTATGTACTAGTTTGAGATTTTGTAGACAGGTGAGATCGTCTTCACTGAGTAATTTATTGTTCACGCCTCCACTTTTGGATGCAGGTGAAGAGTATGAGCATTGTGGTGGAAGATTGAAGCTTAAATGCATGTAGTTTTTATCTAAGACTTAGTGTCATAAATTGTTTTAAGTGAAAGTTGATCAGAATGATGCTACTCTTTATGTTAATGACTAGAGTAATACTCTGAAATTTTGTTTACTAGAATAATACTACTCTTTACTTAAAAGACTAAAATACCCTTTTATTTATTATTGGAAAGAAATGATAAAATTATAAACATAACAAATTTTGAATTAAAAAAATAATTTTAAATAAAAGTAAATAAAAGAATTAAAAGAAAATAAAAGAAAATACTACACACGATTTTTACTCCAACTCAAACCGTTAACCTAACCTAATCAAAACCTAACCACAACTCACCGTCATCTCTCACCGTATCTCTCACCGCGAATCTCTCTCTTCTCCACTCTCTGACGCCGCCGCTGCCGTCGAAACACCACAGGGAGTAGCCTCGCCTGATTCGCTCCTGAATCTCGTAACTTCTTCGGCCTGGAATTTCTTTCTTCTCTTCTCTCTCTCTGTTTTCTTCCAGCCTTGTATCTTCAGGCCGTTTGTTCTCTATTGTCGCCGGAATCTATTTCTTCTCTTCTCTCACTGCCATACCCTCTCTCCGCCGTCTTATCTCGCCGTGGAATCTATCTCTCAGCACTCCTCTCGGCATGGAATTTCCAATCTCACAGTGAGTTGATTCAGATGATTCCTAATCTCTCGCCTAGGTTTTGGTTGTTGTTCTGCTTCTAATCAAAGCTTGAAATTGGATTTTACAGATACTATATTCACAATTCCGGCAACTTTCAGCCACAGCCACCGCCACCTCCTTCAATTTCCGGCGTAAAGATGTCTGATTCCCGTAATTTTTTCATTTCTTTTTTAATTTCACTTATAAAAAAGCCCGCCTAAATGTTTGATTAACTGCAGATATTCTGAATTTTGTTTATAATTTGATTGTTACCGCAGATTTTGGTTTTTGTTGCCTCATCGTAGATTTTGGTTTTTGTTGCCTCATCGTAGATTTTTGTTTTGAATTAGTGTTATCGCAGAGTTTTACCGTTTTATTTCTTTGTTATCGCAGATTTTTGGTATTCAGAGTACTTGATGATTTTCCTTTTTTTTTGTGCAATCTCATTTGAGGGTTACAATGTTTATATCATGGTTCTCTTGATAAGTAGCTTATATTTTGTGCAATCTAATTTGATGAGCTGTTTTTGGTATTCAGAATACTTGGTGATTTATTTTTGAAACTTTTCTTCTTTCTTTCACCTTTGATCGTTTGTAAGGCTGCAGTTTTTTGGCTATCCAGAGTTATAGTTTAGTCTTCTCTTATTGCATAGTTTTTTAGCTAGCTAGTGTGATGAAAGAGTAAAATTGTTTGTAAATGATGAATAAGTTACAAAACCTCATGTTCGTGATTTGATTGTAAAGATGCAAAATACTGTTGTTTGGCTATATTTGTGTTGTGCTGTTTGTGTTGTTTAATCCTCTGTGATAAGTTGCAGTATTGTATTTTAAAGTGGTTAATCCTAAGTTGATGAATCTCTTTTTTTTATTGACGACTTGTGCATTTGTAATCAACTCCGGATGGTAATGTTTTCATCTCACTAACTGTATCTTTCATTTGATATTTAAAGGATTGGCTTCTTCGAGTGCTCTCCGTCCATATCCTCCTCGCCCGCATAAACAAGGGAAATCTCCAATACAGAAGCATAGCATGAATCACTATTCTGCTATGGCGAACTTGGCCAGTGAGAGAAGAATTAGGAGCTGATGTGTGGTCGCATTTGAAGAATAGTTGCATTGGTGTGTTTGCCAAGTTCAGTGATTTGGATTACACATGGTCAGCGAAGTGAGCTCATTTCTTAATGGTGAACCAGCTCTTAGTCGATGATCCCCATGAGATTTGGTCCATTGTTGATTGTAGACCTATCCGATTCTCCCTCCACGAGTTTGGAACTTTCACCGGTCTGAATTGTGATGCAATACCATCTGATGTTTGTTCTGTTAGTCACGAAGAGTTCTGGAGGGAGATGCAAATTTCTACAGCAACAGGACCTACATTTGAAGAATTGGAGCTTGTGATGGCTAGAAGCCGTCTATGGGATTTCGATAAGAGGCTTATGGTGGCACAATTGTCTCTACTTTCAGTTGCGGTTCTTTGCATTCACAGAGGATCTAGGATACCGTTGGATATTGCTAAACTAGTTCTTGATCAAAAGGCTTTTGAGAAGCATCCGTGGGGTAGAGTATCTTTTGAGAAGTTGATAACGTCGATCAAGATTATGAGGCTGGAAAAAAAAATCTTATTTGCTTCAAGGATTTGTTCAAGTGTTACTGACTTGGTTGTATATTTGGTAAAATATATTTACATCATATATAACTCTTTTCTCTAACAAAATATGATTAGTTTTTTTCCAAAAACAATTTCAAAATATATTATTAGCAACAAAACTTTAGTTTAATGATTTTGTTTAAATATAATTTATTTTAAAGTTTAGAAATCCGGATCCTAACCTAGATATGAAAAAGAAAAAAAACATAATATTTTAAATACAAGCAAGTAACAACAAATTTTATCGAAAAAAATATATTTTATTCACGGTAACACCACAAAACAACAATACGACTAGTTGCATTTGCACGAATGACTGAAACACCCCTGCCAGTTTAGGACAACACAGGTGCAGAATCCAAAGTTATTTCGGTCTTTTTGAAGTTTATGTCTGTAGCTCTTCTCCATCTCGTTCTGGTCGGCGAATAGAAATCGAAGTTCTCCTCCTCGAATTACAAGGGCATAGAGTGTAATTTTGCGATGGGGTCCAGGGATCAAAAGGTAAAATGGAGCTGGAGCTCAGCCTTGATCGGAGCAGCATCAGCGACTGCAGTAGCTTCCCTCCTCGGCGCCAAGCCAAAGGATCCAACATTCCACCTTATCTCCATAGAACTCACCTCACTGAAATTTAACCTCCCAATCCTCGACGCTGAGTTAATGCTGACCGTACACGTCACTAATCCTAACATCGCAGCTATCCATTACTCCTCCACCACGATGTCAATTCTCTACGATGGCACGGTCTTGGGTTCGGCTGAGGTCAAGGCTGGCTCGCAGCCAGCACGATCTTGCCAGCTTCTCCGGTTACCGGCGCGTCTTAATGGGATGGAGCTTGCGCAACACGCGCGGCAGTTCTTTGCTGATGTGGCGAAGAGGGAGATGAAACTTGAGGCTAAGCTGGATATCGAAGGAGCGGCTAAGGTTTTGTGGTGGGACCATAGTTTTAGGGTACACGTGGATAGCTTCATTACTGTTGATCCTGTTTTTCTTGATATCATTGGTCAAGAGAATAGATCTCAGATGGATTTGTTTCTTGCTTAAGATAATGCTTTGTACCATTTTTACAAATGGTTAATATTTTCCAGTTGTTGAATGTGTCTTTTGAGACGACAAAAAAAAAATTAAGTATTTTGAATGCTATAATGGAGCCATCATCTCAAAAATAAATCTTCAATAAATTTTCTGAACTCTCATACTCTCTGACAAAATTTATAAAGAAAAAAGTTCTCGTCATCGTCTCCAAAACATCTGCTAAATCATACATTTATGATCGCAATTTTAAAATTCGTAAAATTGTGACAATATGTATATAACGTATGAAATTATGTCATTTTGTTTGATGTATGATCCTAATTTTTTTAATATGATGTATGATCCCCTTATCTACAAATGTATGATATATATTTTATTTTTAGTAGCTATCAAGATATATACATTTGTATAGTCTCTCGACGTGAGTACAAACAAAATAAAATTAAGTACAAGTAGACTAATGCCACCGAATTCAGAACGAGTAAAATTGAAGAGAGTAGAATTGAACGAGTAAAAATAAAATAAAATGGTGGTTTTGTTAAAAAAAATAAAATTATGGTTTTTTCAATTTTACTCGTTATGGATTCGGCGACGATAGTCTACTTGTATTTAATTTAATTTTAGCAAACAAAAAATTGAAGAGAGTAGAATCGAGAACGAGTAAAATTGAACGTGTAAAAATAAAACAAAATGGTGGCTTTTATGAGGATACAATTACGAGAACTTTTTTTCCGATGAAATTTGATAGAGAGAGTATGAGAGTTTCAGATAATTTATTGAAGATTTATATTGTTTGTATATATATATATATATATATAAATCTACAAAACTTCATAAATTTTCGAAAATAAGAAAAATATAGAATATTCTTTAAAAAAAATGTACATGTGACATCCACTTCAGCAGAAATCTGACATGTCATTCACATTGTGCCATACATATTATCCATATCAGCAGCATTTAACGGCACATTAACGGTATGCATGATTTTACACAAAACTATTATTGAAGGGTTGATATTGAAATTATTAATTAGTGAGGGTATTTTTAGCCTACTTTTTAATGAGGGTACGAATTGAACATAGTTATATTTTGTAGGTATGTAAAAGCGGACTTTCCGTAGAAAAATAAACTTATATATATAACTCTTTTGATATCTTTTATAACTCTCTTCTATAACGTAATCTGATTTTCTTCTTTTCCTAAAATATTTTCAAGATATATATAAGACAACACAATTTTAATTCTATTTTTATACTTAAATATAATTTATTTTTAAATGTAAAAACCCGTCTATCGGAGGGGTCCTAAACTAGATAAAGAAAAAGAACTTAGAAGTAGAAAACATAGAGAAAATGTTAAAAAAAAGAGGAAGAAAAAGAATGAGAGAAATCCCTAGAAAAGAAAAAAGAAGAAAAAAACACATCCATAAGTGTCTTAGTAATTAATTTTAATGTCAGCTATCACTATAACTCAAAATCTTATCAAGATTACAAAAGATTGGAAAGCATCATGCCCTAGAGAAAAAAGAAGACTATCCCAAAAAATTTAAGGTGAAATCATGTGTCATGGTTTTAGTAGTTTTTATTCAATATTTTTGCTAAGAAATTTTACATGCTTTTTGCCAATGTAATTAATTCTCATGACCCTCTTGTTTTCTCGATGAGATTTAGCTATTTCATGAAACAGAAAAAACAGTAATATGAAAACTTCATCTCTATTATCCCTAACAACTTGAATAGATGAAACCGATTGAGGTGAGCATATTAGACAATTTAGATGAAATAAGTTAACAATATCAAGAATCATCATGTTTAGATTTAGCTCATCTTCTTTTGGCTACTCTGGAGCTTAAAAAAAATGATTACAATAGATGACGTCAGTAAAATCTTCTGAATGATGTTGGACAGTCGTTAAATTCATGTATTTCTGTATTAAAGTGTGTAGGTAAACACAACTACTCTTTAAAATTTATGAACCATTGAACCATTTTTTTTTAATTGTAATGAAAAGTCATGGAAGAGTCTGTATTCCGACAAAAGAATGTCAAGGTCATGAGTATGTCAAATAATAAATTGAGTCCATGTACGAGTTGGACTAGCAGAAAAATTAACCTGATTTTATTTATTCTAAAAACATAAACCATCAATATTATTAAGATATTATTGTGTTTATGATATTCAATTTCATAGAAATTGTAAATCTGAAATCTTTTTCAGAATACAATCACGAATATGTATTTTTCTATTTTAAATTATAAGACTATTGTGGTCAATAAACTAAAATTTTGAAAATTGTTGTATTTGTTAACACATTCCATATGTTAAATCAAAATTGGAAAAAGGAATAAAAACTAAACCAATTTGTAAAAAATCAAAAATTCTAAAATATTAGAGAAATAAATGATAGCTTAAGAAAATATCGTGACCAGCAATAGATATACTAATATATCTGATATACATATATATTCGTATTTGAAATTAAAAAATAAAAATAATAATAATAAATAAAAATAATTTTTTAAAAAATAAGAATTGATAGAAAAGATGTGTGTTTTGATTCATTGGATTTTATAGGGTTTATGGAAGCACATGAATGAATTTTTGTTTGAGAAGAGGCAAGAAGATATTAATACTTTGATTAGCTCGGCTATTGATGAAACAAAGCTTTGGTTACAACAACAAGAACCTACTTCATCTAATGTTCCATCTGCTACAGATCGATCTATGCTCATAGAAAAGAAATGATCGGAACCTACATTAGGGACTTAATGCAATGTTCATACTTCATGGAGTAATGGGAGATCAATATATGGCGGATCGTGGATTGTCCAAGATAATGCTGGTGAGGCACGTTATCATGAAAGGGATGCATTTACGCCAGTCACGACAAAGCTTGCAGCTGAACTAAGCTGCATCATGTGGGCTATACAGAGTATGCAAGATCTGCATATTGAGGTTTTTGAATTATGGCTGGACTGTTCTGCAACGGTTGAAGCCATTAATAATCCTTTAAAATGACCTTTGTAACACTCTTACTTGGATCATATATATCGTAGTCGTGATGGTTTTCGTAGTCACATGTTTTAGTCAAGGCAAACTCCATTGCTTGAGACATTTCTAAGAGTGTGACTCGTGATGGACGGCTTCGTTCTTATCTCTCAATCGGCGGACCAGCATGGCTACATCAACGAATCCTCGAGGAAAGTCGGGGTTGAAGTTTAGCCTTTTTACCTCTTTTTTATCTTATTTCTTATGTTGTCAGTTTAAACATTTTGTTTTGTTTGCTACATACAAAAAATACCGAATAGTAATAATTGACTATTTATAATCAGTTCATTTTTCTATATTTACACTACTATTTTTTATATCTTTTATTCAAATATTAGACTTAATTATACTTTGAAAATTCAGGGATTAAAGTTACTAAAATTTTTTTTCAAATACTAAATATATAATATTATTATCTCCTATAAAAAAAAGTAAATATTTTGAAAATTTTATAGATTGCATGATTTTTATGAAAATATACTAAAACACCCACACGTAACGTGGGTTCAAAACCTAGTCTATACTATATAAAAGTTAAAGCTACTTGATGCTAAAACCGTCCACATAAGATTTAAAAAATCCGATACTATTGGTTCACGTCATCATTTAACATAAATTCTAACGATAACTTACCAAAAATTAAAAAGAGAAAAACTGATATTTGTCAAAAAAAACTTAAAAGAAAAAGCATTGCCAAAATAAGCAAAACAATAATGGAATTTACTCAAAATAACGAGTTTAGTATATAAGGAAACTATGTCTTAATTGCTTATTTCTATCTTCATATTTTTCTGATAATTAATTAATAAATTATTTAATATTAAAAAGAAAAATAAATTGTTGGTAATATATAAAAGTTGAAGCTACTTGATGATAAAGCCGTCCACATAGGATTTAAAAAGTCCGATATTATTGATCCACATCATTATTTAACATAAATTCTAATGAAAACTTACCAAAAACTAAAAAGAAAAAAATAGATATTTGTCAAAAAAAACTTAAAATGAAAATCATTGCCAAAATAAGCAAAATAATAATAGAATTTACTCAAAATAATGAGTTTAGTATATAAGGAAACTATGTCTTAATTGCTTATTTCTCTCTTCATATTTTTCTGATAATTAATTAATAAATTATTTAATATTAAAAAAGAAAAATAAATCATTGGTCTTATGTAAAAGTTGAAGCTACTTGATGCTAAAGCCGTCCACATATGATTTAAAAAATCCAATACTATTGATCCACATCATTATTTAACATAAATTCTAACGATAACTTAGCAAAAACTAAAAAGAGAAAAATAGATATTTGTCAAAAACATTTAAAAGGAAAATCATTTTCAAAATAAGCAAAACAATAATAGAATTGACTCAAAATAATGAGTTTAGTATATAATAAAACTATTTCTTAATTGCTTATTAATAGAATTTACTCAAAATAATGAGTTTAGTATATAAGAAAATTATGTCTTAATTTTTTATTGATGAATAATTTAAAAATATATTTTCTTTTTTCATAACTTCATATTTTTTAGATAATTATTTAATATTAAAAATAAAAATAAATCATTGGTCTTCAAAATAAAGGTAATTGGTCGCATAATAGCTATGAATCACTATATATTTATATAATGTTTAAATAGTAACAGTTAAATCTAGCTGAATATTAAATCTGACGTAATTTATTTGTGATTTTTTGCAGAATTTAGCGGAATAACTAAATATGCAAATAGTAACAACAAAATCTGGTTGAAATTTGTGGAATATAACAGATAAATTTACATCCATTTGAATAACATAAATAATTACAATAATAAAAAACAAAAATTAGTAATATTTTGTGTATTGAAGTATATATTTAATATAATATATTAATTGTTTTGTGCATTTCGGTTAAACTATTTGGTTTAGTTTGAGTTCGGAGAATTTGATACAGAAAATTGTATACCTTTTGGAATGTTTTTATATTCATTTTTATTTTAATTTGATGAATTTTAGTAGGAGTGAGCAAAATAACCGAAACATAAAAACCAAACCGAAACCAATCTAAAAATAGGGTAGCAAACCGAACCGGAACCAATAAAAGAGCCGAATGCATCCTACACTTCTAAATCCGATAAACCAAAATCGATTCCGATCCAAACTAAGAACCAAATGGGTACCAAATTAAACCAAAATATCCAAAATATTTAAATTATATATGTAAAATTTAATCAAATGTTATTCAAATTTAACTATTTTAAAAATAAATCTGATATTTTGGATTGGGTACCCGGAGGGAACTAAGTCGAAGTCGAACAAAAATTCAAAAAATACCCAAATAGATCTTAAAATGCTAATAGCAAAATATCCAAAACCCGAAAAAACGATCCAAACCCAAACATATACTGAACATTCTATCCTAAATTTAGTTTGATTCGGTTCAATGTTAAATTTTATTTTTAATTTTAGTTCTTTGTAATTATTGAAATTCTTCCAAAATAAATATTGGCTAGTTTCCTTAAATTTACTAATTCTACCACATTATAAATTATCAGGTTATTTGTTATCTTAAAATAAATTGCCTTCAAATAATTGGAAAACAAGAAATAGTGCGAAGTTTCTTTGTTTTTTAGTCAATTAAAACAACTGGTGGCAAGTTTAATAATTCCTCCACATTCTGCCAGAATTCCACAATTCCTCTTTCACCAGTTACATCCATCTTATAATTTTTTTCTAGGAAAATTTACATGATTATTGCAAGTATAAATAATTTTCACGACTCTTTTGCTTTCTCAATGAGATTTAGTTGTTTCTCGAAGCAGAAAAAGCGACTCTGAGAAATTAATCTTAAAGGTTTAGAGTTAAAGATTTAGGGTTTAGGATTTAGTGTTTAGGTTTAGGTATTTAATATTAAAAACAAATATAAATCATCGGTTTTTAAAATAAAGGCAATTGGTCGCATAATATTTCTTAATCCCTATATATTTATATAGTATAGATTTTTGCTATGAAAATTTACATGATTATTACAAGTGTAAATTCGCTTTCTCCATGAGATTTAGCTGTTTCCCAAAGCAGAAAAGGGGTTAATCTAAGAAACTAATCTCCAAGGTTTAGGGTGTAGGATTTGGAGTTTAGGATTTAGGGAATATGGTGTAAAGTTTAGGGGTTAAGGTTATGAGTTTAGGATTTATAGTTTAAGGTTTAAGTATAGAATTTTTTTATGAAATTTAATATCATAAAACACACTAATATCCTAATAATGTTGATGGTTTATGTTTATAGAATAGTTAAATTAAGTGAATTTTCCTGCAAGTCCAGCTGCTACATGAACTTAATTTATTGTTTGACATGCTCATGACCTTGACCTTCCCTTGCTGGTATGACCTTGACCTTTCTTTGCTAGTACCAAACTCTTCCATGCCATTTTATTACCTTTACTGTTTTTGTTTTAAAGAAAAATGGCATGGAAGAGTTTGGTACTAGCAAAGAAAGGTCAAGGTCATAAGTTTTAAAGAGTAGTTATTTTTGTTTTTACACACTTTAACATAAGAATACATGGGTTCAACGACTGTCCAACATCAGTCATAAGAGTTTACTGACATCACCTTGTGTTAGCATTTATTGAGTTCTTTTTTTTTCTAAACTTTCTAATATCCTGACATCAGTAGGCTTTCATCTATCTAAGTTTAGAGATGTTGGAGATGAATTTCTCATATTAGACATTTTTTGTTTCAGAAAATAGATAAATCTCATTGAGAAAGAAAATAAGTCGTGAGAAAGCAAATAATGTAAAATTTTGTAACAAATGGCGATGATGTGTAGACTTCAATAAGATAATTATACTTGTGAGATTCTTGCAAACTCTTCGCTCTAAAACAAAAATGAAACTTGAAGAATCAGCAAGAAGTTTTGCAACATGGTTGCTAATTGTTAGATATGGAAATGCACTCATAAGTGAAACAAAAGATGTCAATGAAGATGATGTTCAGATGGTGGTCGTTGATCCTAAATTCCTAATGCAATCAAGTGGAAATAATCTGCCAGACATATATCAAACCAAAAAAAAACAGAGAACATTTGACCAAAAAGTACTTATGCAAGCATTAGAAAGAGAGTGAGCAATCCTAACTCTATATTAAAAATTATATATTATATTTCAATATGCTTTAAAAAAAATTAATCTTCGAATCTTCATTCTATATTAAACTTCTTTTTCTATAATACTTACATAAATAATACTAAAAATATAAATAAAAATATATATGTTTAAAATAAACCAAAATAAAATATCATATAATACGGTAGCTACTTGTAAAATTGAATAAATACAAAAATATATTAAACAAATCGATAAAATAGACCCGCGCGGAGTGCGGGTAAAAGACATAGTAGTATATAAAAGTTGAAACTATTTGATGCTAATGCCATCTACATAAGATTTAAAACATCCAATCACGATTTGCCATCTCATTAATTAACATATTTTTATCTTAATTAAGTTTCTATATTAGCCTACTTATAAAAGATAAAAACAAATATGAAAATAAGATAAACGTAAAATTTTGTTTGTGGGATACATAACAATAATCGATCATTATTAGTCCACTAAATTTGTGAATTTGCTATTTTATAAGTTTACTTACCTCTACCTATCCATATATGATTTTAAACATCCATTTACAATTAATTATTTTATTAATTAATATTTTATATAATATGTAAACAAGTTAAATATAAATTATCTTAATTGGAATACATAAAATAATATATATAAGTAAAATTACACTTTTATCCTCATAATATTTTATATAATATGTAAACAAGTTTTTATGAGGATAAAAGTGTAATTTAATAAATATTACTAAATTATCTTTATTTAACCATTTTCTTATTAAAAAGATATGGATGTAGATGAAAAATTACATAAACTAAACAAACAAACAAATGTTCATTTAGATAGACTATCCAAATGAATAACCTAAAATATAAATAAATAACACCCGAATGGATCATCCATATAGATTATTTGGATAAACCAATTAAAGGGAAATGGTAGATGGAGAAACAAATAGGCCCTTGAATTAATCGTATCATATAGATTTACATTTACTTCATGTCTTTCCTTTTGCTCTCTTTTTTTTTTTGAACTATCATATGTTTGTGGTCTTCCTACTTTGTTTGCGACTACCACTATGAATGTTGTTCTAGGCCATTTCTAGCTCACGGTGCATAAGTAACGATTGGTTTGTAGAATTCCAGAGATAGTAGAGGCTTCAAAGAACATGAAGCATCATTCGTTACCAATATTGTTCTCAAATATAAGAACTGAGAGTTGAACGTAGATGTATGCATGTAGCATTGCAGGTCCAAAGATAGAATTAGAAAAAAAAAAAGGATCAAATGAACAACAGATTGGTCCAGAAGGAAGCAAGTACCTCTGTGTGTTATCATCATCTCATTTTCCTCTTCTTCTTCTTCTCAATCTTACCTTCCTTAAAACAATGATCAGCATCATCAAGTAAGCAATGGTTATGAAGAAGCAATCTAAAATGTCGCTTTCAAGGGTAGTAGATGTCCCCATCACAGAAGTAATGGAAAAGGAAAGTTAACATAGTTGTGTGTTGGATTTTAATGTTGTATTTTTCTTGAGTAATGATTGTGCATATACATTCTTCAGTGCTGGTATCTTGATCTGTTTGAAATATATGTACAGTCAAAGATATCTCTGAAACTTTGCAAACCACTACCCATTGTGCAAGGTTTTGTCCTTATTTTTTTTTTTTTTTTTTTTTTTAAGGTTTTGTCTTTTGAACATTGGTAAAAAAATTTAGTTCTATAAAGTTCATCATAATTATTGTTTTTTCATTTTTCTCTTCTTTCTATAATTATTTCTCTTCTTTCTTTTTAGTTCTTAGTAAGATTTTTTTTTAACTAGATTTTCAAGTTTACTAATGAGATTAACAAAAGTTTTAAGTCTTTAACCAAAATGTGAGAAAGTCAACTAAATTATCCGTAAACAGAGTTCCCTTTTAACATATCGACAACTTCCCGTACGGTCATCGTCACCGTAAATGGCATTTCGTAGGGTTTTAGTCTCTCACCTCCGCCGATCGCAAAACACTTCCTCCTCTCTCTATCCTCACCATGTCTCCGCCATATCACGACCATCAATCGCGCTCAATCTTCTCCAATCCCGTTTCTTTTCCTCTCCCCCAGACCTGAACTCAGACCTGACTCAACTCAAAAACGATTCAATCACTGGCTTAGGAAGCAATACTCACGGATTAGAGTTCAACAATTTGAGCCAAGAATTGATCGGAGCTAGTTCATCAAACTATGATTTTTTTACTCGGCCTGTGATCTCGTTACTTGATTCATACCATGACCTCTCTGGATTGCCCTGGTAATACATAGTTCTCTGCTTATATCAATTAGTGTAAAGTTTCGATCTTTCACCACCTAATTTACTAAATGAATGTTCTTGTTTCAGTTCGTAGTTTGTTGTCTTGAGGGTTTCTGCAAAATTTATTAGTTTGTGTTAATTTGCATCAGTTTCTGCTTTTCAAATTGGTGGAAAGTTTTGATCTTTCACCTCCTAATGTGAAAAATGAAAATTTTTGTTTCAGTTCGGAATTTGTTGTCCTGAGGGTTTGTGTGAAATTTTACATAGTGTCTGCTTTTCAAATTGGGTTTCTATTGTATGATTAGTTCTTTGCTCATTTCATTTGTAATTACTGTAAAGTTTCGATCTTTTCACCTCCTAATGTACAAAATCAATATTCTTGTTTTCAATTCATTGTTTGTGGGAATTTTTCATAGTGTCTGCTTTGGTTTCTGTTGTATGATTAGCTCTCTGTTTAGTTTACTTGTAATTACTGTAAAGTTTATATTTTTTTTCCTCCTAATGTACAAAATCAAAATTCTTGTTTTCAATTCATTGTTTGTGCGAGATTTATTAGTTTTGTTAATTTGTTCTCAGATGAATTGCCAGGTGGGTTGTTATTGCTTCATCTACTGTAGCTTTCAGAACGGCTTTGCTTCCTATTCTGATTCTGCAGCGCAAGCAAACTAAAAAGATTTCACATTTCTTACCTAAGTGTGAGCATTTTTCAGTTTCTGAAATTCTTTTGTAGCTTTTTATAATGGTTTGATGCTAATTAGGTGATAGTGGATTTGTAGTACCGCCTTTTTGGCCTCCAAGAGGTTCAGGAAGGAGTGTTATTGAACAATTTATGCTGGTTCGGAACGAAAGAAAAGCTATTGGATGTCCTTCAATTTTGTGGATTCCTGCTTATTTCTCTATCCAGGTGATGCTTCATTTCGCCTTGTGGGTTTAGTAGTAATTTGGTATTCGATGCCGCTCATTTTTCTGGAGAAAGTTTCGAAATTGTTACTGTGTATAACAATTTATGGAGCTTAGATGACTAGTTTGTGTGTTACTAGTCCGGCTTTTAGTGATTACCTACTCATGTAACATTTCTCAATGAGTGTATTATAGTTCCTGAATGGCAAGAAGTTATAAGCTTACACTTCCCTATTTTTCTTCCTGTAGATTTCATGTTTTTTCTTGTGGATAACTAGCATTAGAAGAATGTCACTTGATCATCATCCTGGATTTGATTCGGTAAGTCGCCAGTACATTGGGATTGCGTATACTTAGAAATTGTTTATCGTATGACTATTGTTTCTTGTATTTCGGGCCTTCTATTGTTATTTAGTCAATGTTATGGGAAGTTTCTTCGACCGCACTTTCCTTTTGATCGAATCCTTTGTTCCATTTCTTGCAGGGTGGAGCTTTATGGTTCCAGAATTTGACTGAAATTCCCAACGGTCTTTATGGTCCACTTTTCCCTTTTTTAATAGCTGGTTTGCATTTCACAAACACACAGGTATTACTGTTGTTTCTCATAATAGACCTTAAGTAACAATTATGCCACAACTCATCAACTAGAATCATTTCTAGTGAACTATACTAACTGTTATTTTCTGTATTTCTACTTGTTTAAAATATATATATATATATATTTTTTCATGCAGATAACTTTTACAGCATCCTCAGTTCACAAAGTTGATAAATTTGCGGAACTGGCGAAAGTGAGTTTTTCTACTGAAGTCTATATTTGTTGGGCAGTTTAGTAATTGGAAGTAAAATACCAAATTCTACCGAAAAAGAAAGATCTAACGTGTTCTTTATGCATGCTACTTAACAATTGATGGGTGTTTTTGTTTTCGACTGCAGACCTTCAAGATATTTTTGAATTTTTTGACATGTGCTCTCTATTTCCTTTCATTCCAAATGCCTCAGGTAACGTAATCTCTTATCATATGCCCCCTTCTGAAGTTCATATTTCCTCTTTTCGGTTATGTTGGTACAAAGAGGTTCTAATCAAACTTCTTCTTAGTAAACATGTTAGTGTATAACACTGCCAAATTTGGGTATGCTTCTCTTTGCATCAAGATAGTCTGTTCCATTGCCGTGACTATATATTTTTACCGTTTTAACTTAAGGACTTTCAATTAAGTTTTATTAAATCGCCAAAGTTCTATTTACTTGAGTCTTATTTTTTAAAGCCCTTAATGGTGGCTAATCTTGAAACTATGCCATTCAAACTAGATCATCTTCTTTTTCCAGAGTCACGTGTAGTTCCGCTATTAAACTAGTGTCTGGGTGAGTTTTGTTTAAGAGCCAGTGCTCTCAGTTTCTGTGTTCCACGTAACAGCCATTTTCATTCCATTCTTTCTATTGAGAAAATACTGTAATCTACACTGCTACTGTTAAAACGTTTAATTTCTTCTCATTTTATTTCACAATTACTTCTCAGGGAAGTCTGCTCTACTGGACTACCAATTTGTCATTCAGCATAGCTCAGGTTTGTTCTAAAGACTGCAATTTAAGATCTACCAATTCTGTTCAACTTTTTATTGTGTCATATTTATACTTTGTAAGATGTGGTAAATATTGGGACAAGCTTTCTTTCTCGGGACGAAAAAATGAAGAGGAGCTCAAAAAATTTTCCGTCCCAAATTCAGGCAAAACTTGAGATCATAGTTGAACTTGTTAGGATGAATAATTTCGTGACAATTCGGGAATTCAAAAAAATACTGAGGGTATTTTGATTCTTGTATTAGTTAACGAAAACTCAATGATAAAGAGGCAAGTGCCGCTTAGCATCTAAGTCGGAGATGAACGATGCTTATCGTAGACGTTGACCGTAAGTTACTGATAGTGTAGTAATTAGTTTAAACTTTAGTAACTCTGTTTAGGGTAGACAGATGTTCACCTAAGAGATATTCCTCATAATTTTTTCTTAGTTTTTTATGGTTTGTATCTTTGTTCACAACAGCTCTACCTTCTGTTTTACATTAAATATGTAAGTACTCTTCGATTCTCTCATATAGCTCATTGGTTTTGTAGCAATCAATCCTCAACCATCCCGTTGTAATTGCAAAGTTGGGCCTACAAGGAAATGACACTGTCCAGAAAGAGTCTGGAAATCCTATATTAGCAAATATAAATGAAGCAAAACTCACTGATCCATCCTCGAAAGGACGCTTGATCTCGGGGCATAACTTAACCCCTAAGGAGTTGGTTGCTGTAAGTCGATGTCATGGATCTGGATGTTCTAACAATAATTAATCTTCCACGTTTTTGTTACTATTGTTGACAGCTTTTTTTAACAGCTTTCTGCCAAATACTTATCAGGAGGGCACAAGGAAAAATCAATTCCGCTATTAAGGTAACTATGGAGCTACAATATCTTCTCATCACGAAAAGCATTTCTGTGGACTTCTGTTTGTTGATATGGCTGTTCCAGTGACTTAGCTGTATTTTATTTTCAGATTGGCATTAGAAAAGGATCCTGAATATCTTCAAGCTATGGTTATTCTTGGCCAGGCTCTATATCAGAAAGAACAGTTCGCTGAAGCTGCAAAATACTTAGAGCAGGCTGCTTCAAAGGTGTGATTTTGATCTTATTCCTTGAGGGATGTGATAAGAAACGTTTAACCGTATTAATTGGAGGTAATTATGATCCTCTCAGCTTCTTGATGCTTGTCCAACAGAAGTCGAAGAAGTTGATCTTTTAATTGTTGCATCCCAATGGGCAGGCGTCTCCAATATACGCCAGGTGAATTATTCACAAATCGCTTGTTTAAATCCTATCTTTGTATATACACGTCGATGTGAAGAAGAAACTCAAAGAAACACTCATATGGCTTCAGGGGAAGACATCAGAAGGAATCACACACCTTGAAAGAGTAGCAAACATGAAAGAGCCTGACGATCCTAAGAGCAAAGCTCATTACTTAGACGCATTGGTACTCTACTCAAGGTAATAAGAAAAACAAGTAATGTGTTTGGTCTTGTAATGTAGAGAATATGTGAATCTAAGTATTCTTGTTCAACCATTTTGTGTGCAGTGCGATTTTTAACGAAGGAAGGAGAGAGGAAGCAGCTAAGTACTTGAGAAGAGTGGTGGCTTATGATCCATCTTTCAATGAACTGTTGAAACAGTGTGAAGAAGATGATACCCTTCCCACTTCTTCTCCATCTAACTCCACCCATAAAACTTCATAACTTTTCTTCTATTTGTTTCTGTTTTTTCCATACCCTTACTGATTTTTTTGGGGTATTTCACTATTTTCTTTTTAAATTTTATTTTATTCGTTTTACGAATATGGGTTGATTGTTTTCTTTAATTCTATTCAAAATATGTATTCGAATATATTATTATATAATAGAATAAAAGCAAAGATACATTTTTACATTTAAATCATAAAATGGGTAAAGAACTTATTATTACTTGTCTGGGTTTCTTTGTCGACACATTAAAAATCACACAGTCTACACTCGAAAAAAATAAACGTTGTTATCTACTTATGTGGTTGGAGGAAGAAGAAAATCACATTTTCAACAAATTGTTACTTAAAATTTGTCTAACTGTAGAAATCAGTATATACATCTAGCAACAATAAAAGTCTTTAGACTATAACCGATCAAGCTACATGTGATTGTTTGTTTCTGTTAAGGAAATAGATTGACTTATGTGATATATTGTCTTAGGCACACATACCTTGTACAATAGTTACAAAATTAGCTCATAGTTGGTAAATAGGGTTGGTACAACTCTCATTGCATTTTGTTTGCTAATTCAAATCCTCCCATACCACAACCAACTTGTAATTTCACTAGTTGATCCGTAAGCTCACTAGTCACTACTATATATATACTACATCTTGAAGTGGTTTGCATGTGTCTATAAGCTCATGACCATAATCCTCCTTTCTCTCTTTTTATCAACTTTGTTCTTTGTTATGTAGAGATTAGAGAAGATGGTTCCTTCACATCACATATACTTCATTATCATCATCTCATTAATTTTCCATGGATTCTTTGTATTTTCCGAATTCCATAAGTGAAAGATACTCTTCTCAAAAACTCTTCTTTGTTATCTATAGTTTAAGAGATTCGACGAAGGATATACGTTCTTTTTTTGTTGTCTTTTTCACACTGTCAAAGCTTTTCTTGAATGGTGGTCATATATATGTTTCCTTACTTCATGTCTAAAACCTCAAATTTTGTAAAATGATGGTGGTTTGTTTTTATGGACCTTCAACTTTGTGTTTTCCGAAGATCCTAGACTACTTCCTATGTAAAATCAGTGCAATGGTGATAGTGAACCATATGTGATGTGATGAGATGAAACGAGAGAGGGAGAGACATGAAGGAAATTATGTTGTGAGGTTAAGGACTACATCAGAATTTAATAAGGTTGTTGTAACTTGTAATTAAATTTCTTAAGACTTAGGGCCGATCAGTACCTATGTATTGAAAAACAAGCCCGGCCTTTGGATGCTATACTTCTTAACTATGAAAACCTTAACTATAAATCTATATATGTTCCTTACCAACATGACTATGCCATTATACTTCTTGTGTTACCCATATCGAGATTCAAATTTGGAAGTACAATAAATTGCGTTTTAAGGGGAAAAAAAAAGAAGGAACTCATAGAGTTTGGATTATCATATGATATAACATAAGTTTATTATACAAGTTGTGTAAGAACTAATATGATATAGGTGAACTTATTTCGTGAGATTGAGAATAATAATAACAGATATAGCAAATTTATATACTGCACATGTATGAACCTTAAGCTTTTGTTTTTGGTCAACCTATGAACCTTAAGCTTAAAATCAATTTATGTCTTCAACTAATTTGATTTGACTAGTATATTTTGACTAAGACCAGATAAAGAAAAAGAACGCTCGAGCTCTCGGACCAAATTAGTCAGTGTTAAATTATCACTCTTTAACTCTTTATTCTGTTTTTGTCCATTTATGAATATGTGAAGACAAGACATTCAACACAATATTCTTATTTTGATCGATCGCGTGTTAATATGAACTAATTAATTGAACGTCTCCATCTATTTTAGTCTTTTTTTTCACTGTTGGATTTATCTGTAAAGAGAACCACACCAAGTGCAATACGTATCTCAATTCTGGTTAAATTTGTGATATGAACCATACAAATTCAATGCATTAATTTAAAATAACTCAATTAAAAATAAAGATCATATTGTTAAAAGTCAAAAATTTTAAATTAAAAAGTAAAAAAAAACTTAAATTAAAAAACTACTTCAAATTTTAAAAGTCAAAATTATAAAATTCAAAAATAAAAATTTAAAATTATTCAGATAAAATAAAATTATTTCAAAAATTTAAGAGTATATGTAACAATATAATACATAAATTGAAAATATAATTTCAGTTAAAAAAAAATCAAAAGTTTATATCATTATTTTCATTCGGATTTGGAGTTAACGAGGGGAAATGACAGACTGCGAATTCGGTACGATGGGCTACCATTAGGCCAATTCGACACCTTAGGCTAGAGTATGAGCAATTGATAGACAAAATTCGATCGAGAATGTTGAGTTGGACAAGTAGTCATTTGTCGGACGACTTGAGCTTATTAATTCGGTAATTTCTAGTATTTCAAAATTTTGGTGTTATGTTTTCTTCTTACTGAAGCGTTGTTTCCAGGAGTGGTAATCCAACAAGCATAATAAAAGCAAAAGTGGCTTGAGAGGATATTTGTTTGACGAAAAGAGGAGGGCTAGGAGGTGGTCTGTTACAAGAAACCTCTTGTGTGTTTGCTTTATATGATTCGGAGTGGTTCCTTTTGGTACGTGAAGGAAAACACAAAGCTATTAAAAATACGTCCTATGGTGAAGACCTTTATCAACACTGAGGTAAATAATGGGTTTGGCTAGATCAATGGGTTTCTATTAATTAAGTAGTTGGAGAAAGAGTAATACACGAATTGGGCTTTGTCCTAGGGATCCTGTTTTGGAAGCGGCATTCGAGGAGTTTCCGCCGTGTTCAACATCTTATGCTTCTATAGGTACTCAATCTGATCTCTACCATATTTATATCTAATTGATTTAAATTAGTTTGGATTTCATATTTTTTATTGTAGCAAATTTTTGGTTTTTATGAATTTGAAGTTGAACGCTTCAACTTGAACCCCATAAATATACAGACATTTAAACCGCACGTACATTTGCAGATATTATTCCCGAATTAAAACTCGACTTATCAGTTCTCAATTATCATCACCTACACTTTCTATTTTTTATAATTTTATATTTCAATTGTTGGGACGATATGAAAATTTGACATTATCTTTAATTTTCCGGATGAGTTAAAAGAAACAAGACTTTTTGCCTTTTGGGTCTCCGGGAATCAAAAGCCAAGACAGTTTCCGAGAAAATGTCTGCGGTTGTCTTACATGAGACATGTAAAATCAAAATTTTCATGATTTCCTTTGTATAATAGTGATTTTAAAAGAAGGACTTGACCATTTTATGTGTGATGATGCTGCCTATAGGCTATAGGCTATACGATGCAACTTTTCTTTATCCTTTCCTTTGTTTAATCTCACATTTTTAAAGACATACAATGAATCCATTCAGCTTCGCCAATATACTAACACAAGTTGATTAGTTTGAATAGAGTATTTTCATAACACAACCAACATTTTCTTTGAAAAATGGTTCTGCTTGTTTAACCTGTTTATTTTCCTTAAGTATTATAACCTGTATGTTCAAGTTTTAAGTTCTATTGTGAAAAGAAAAAATATCTGAAAACCATAGATTGTAGGAGTTTCAAAGAATGTCATTCTAGATTTTAAATTTCTTTTCACGAAAATATCATTTTATGTTTTCAATATAACTTTTGACTCTAACTTCCTAATTTATCCTAAACCCATAACTATTTCTCTTTAAACTTAAGTGATTACCCAATTATTAAATATGGACATATAAGTATAAATTAAAATTTTCTTAATTTGTGTGAAATATGTCAAAATGACACTCTTTAAAAAACAGAGTGAGTAATATCTTCCGTTTTTGTTTGAACAATTAATATGTCTTGACTCTTGAGTAAAACTACAATTTAAAGAAAATCATGGAACTGCTTTGAAGATAAAATAATAAAGTTATTTACTATACACGTATGAATCCTTAAAATAGATTTAAGTCTTCAACCAACGCTGAAAACAAAAGTCTTCAACCGAGTATATATATAGATACACATATAGATTTTTACTTGTTGACTTAAATATACACAACTAGCTTGACACGAATCATGCATTTTAATAAGAGATCCAATTCATGTATAGACAGATAACATTAATGAGCTCTTGTGGACCTAATTAATGTACCAATTTGTCTAACGTTCACTACTCGTGCACATGGATGTTTGAACATTTAATTGCACTTTTAGTTATTGTTTTTCAACACCATTATCAGCTGTTATTCTTTTTAATCAGTACTTTGTAATTCATCACATGTTTTTTTTTTTTGATAACTAATTCATCACATGTTAATTAACTTAATTAAAACTTTCCACCTGATTCTATAATCTTTTGTTAGTAACTTTTAAATTACTGTTAAGAGGACTACAGTGACACCTATCTCAACCTTCGTTATCTCTTCACTTCTTGGATTCTATTTCCTACACACAAAAAAAAAAAGAATTTTGTTCGCGAAAGCCTTTTGGCAAAAAAAAGTCGATGAAGTATCTGAAATAGAGGTAATTAGTAATTATCCTTTATCAAAAAAAAAAAAAAAAAGGAGAAGAAGAAACATTGAAAGGTATCAATGAATATTGAAAGGATATTAGTAAGAAGAAACATTGACTCATTCAATGATAAGGTCTCTTGGCTTGGCGGAAAGTACTCATTGTCTCACGTAGACATGATAGAAAATGGCACGAAATTATCACAAAGATGGGCCCGCTCTCAATTCTCAAACAAAATATTAAAAGACAAATAACAATAAAGAAATCAAAAACTTAAGTCCAAACGCGTAAAACTTTTCCGATTTCACTCGGACACCAATCTCTACTTACAAGTTACAACTTATTTAAACTCAACATGAGCTCATGAGGTTTCACTATATCACACCAAAAAATGGGGGAAGAGCTTCCTGTTGGGTTTCGGTTCTATCCTACTGAAGTAGAATTGCTTTCGTTTTACTTAAGAATCCAGCTCGGTGGAGGAAATGCCACTATTCACAGTCTCATACCAATCCTCGATGTGTTTAGCGTTGAGCCTACTCAGCTTCCAAGTACGTAGCTATGTATATATGATGTTGATGATTGATTATAAAATTTTCGTATAGATTTGTGGTAAAATATTATATGAGCATATATATCTTCAGGTCTCACTGTTGAGTTTTCCATTTTTCTCTTGCATTTCTTGAATAGATCGAAAACTACAAAAAAAAAAAAAAGTATTATTGTGACGAAATGTTGAGAAGATAAATATTACGTCTTAGTAAAATCATTTTCTCGTAGTTATAATTAAAGTACTGTTGTCATCTTGAGATTCTATGCATGAGATTTAGGTTCCAATTGTTTGTGTTTATATTTTTTTTTTGGTAGCTTTTATATATATATAGGTTAACTTGGTTCTATTTGCGTTTATATGTAAAAATATTTTTGTAAAATGTAAATGCAAACGCCATACAAAATCAACATGTAACGAAAACATAAACACATAAATTGAGGCCTTGCACAAAAACTGATAAGAAGTGTGTTCTTGGTGTGTTTTTGTCTTTTTTTTTTGTAGATCTTGCAGGAGAGAAGTGTCGAGGAGACGTAGAACAATGGATTTTCTTCGTGCCAAGACAAGAACGAGAAGCTAGAGGAGGAAGACCGAGTAGGACCACTAGTTCAGGTTACTGGAAAGCAACTGGTTCACCAGGGCCCGTGTTCTCGCCGGATAACCGAGTGATCGGAGTTAAGAAAACGATGGTTTTCTATACCGGAAAAGCACCTACGGGAAGAAAAACAAAGTGGAAGATGAATGAATATAAAGCAGTTGATGAAACAGCCAGTGTATCTACCATTCCTAAGGTGCATAATCACATTTTTTAATGAATTTTTTATCAAATTAATACCAACTTTTAACATTATTTGTTTTAAATACCAAATTTTATATGTGGGATTCCAATGTAAACACTAAAATAACAACTGATGTCTTATATCTTATGGACAAACATATGTGAAGCGCATAACTAACTTAATAAGCTTTAGAAATTTTTTACAACAGATAAAGAGCAAACTAACCTTTGATACTGCCCAAAACTATAAGGTTTATATATGTAGATATATATCTCATATATAATTCGGTATTAACTTGTAATAGTTCTTTTCAAAAGTAATATATGTGGTAAAAAAAAGGTGTGCGGTAGTTTTACAATTTTACATGTTTTTTAATAGTATTTGTCTATTTGAAATTCTCCAACTTAAAATCATGCATACATGAAAACCAAAATGATAATAACCTAAAATACTAATACTATTCAAGAAAAGCATAAGTCAGCCTTTTTTATTTAAAAAAATGTATTAACAGGTTTTGTTACTTTTTATTCAATATAGTTGAGGTACGAATTCAGTCTCTGTCGAATCTACATGAAGTCAGGAAGCTCGAGAGCCTTTGACAGACGTCCCATGGAAGCTTATGTGATAGAGAGAAACCTTCCTAGCAATGAAGTTGAGACATCATCTCGTGCCACAACATCAATCTCACCAGAAACTTCAAATTCAGGATCAGGAGGAGACAAAGTTGATTTGCCAGAGAATGCTACTACTCTGACACAACAAAACATCTCAGAGATGGTTGATGGATTATCACAACCTTTTTGGGAATGGGAACAATTTAATTGGTCTTGAACGTATTTAAATTACTTCTTATATTCAATTGCTAAAAATAAAAAGTATAACTAGTTGGATTTTATGGCCACTCTCTTCCCTTTGAGTGGCCATCTAGTAGTGTACAAGTAGTATGATAACCCACCCATTACATGGCATTGACAAAGATGGATGCAACTGTATTATTGGGCGGAACTCGAAGGGTTTTATTTATTTATTATTATTAACTTTAGTCCCTCTTTTTTTTTTTTTTAAATTGATGAGCTTTCTCTTTTATTTTCATGGGTTTGGATGAGTAGAGATTTGTTAGAAGGGTCTAGTTAATGTTTGAGGATTTCTAGGATATTTATTTCATATGTAATATTTTGTAAAGAGAATCTCTAGAAATTAATTATCCTTGATCACTAACATCAATCTTCAACTCAATACAAATCTGGCATTAACACTTACCGCACTTTTTTGTTTCTTTTGATTTTTACCATCTGTTTTGAAAGTGTTCTTGAATAAAAAATGATGATATTTCTCATCTGTATACATCATCGTTAATGAAAAAAAGAGCATTGTTTTCACTTTCTCTCTAAAAATATCATAACTATCTCTTGAGAGGTTTACTTAGTCATTTGGAGGAGGCAAAAAAGGTTAGGATCTTAAGGTTTAGGGCCTTTAGGCTAGAAGATCAAGTGTATGACAAGTTGATATAAGATTGGAATCATTTCGACTTATGATAGACTACTAATCAAGAAATTGGAAGATTTTGATGCGGAAGGTGGATTAATAGAGATGGTGGTGATGGATAGTTGATTGAATCGCTTAATAAGTGTACGAACTACAAATTCTGAATCACATAAACAAACTTAAATTAAATTATGTATCACTAGAAAAGTGTATCACATACTATACTCTTTTTTACAAGATTCAAAATCAATCTTTTATGTTAAAATTAAATTAAATTTTTGTCCTTACTTAATAACTTAAATTTTAAAAATTTAAATAAAATATTTTGGTTATTCAATTTTTATTTTATAAATAGTTAAAAATAATTATTTAAATATAAAAATAAAAAATTAAACTTAATTTTAAAATTAATTTGAATTTCAAAATATAACAATTGTTTTGACCTTTTGGATTTAGTTGAGATTTTAGATGATATATATATATATATATATATATATATTATTTTAATTTTTATTTAATAACTATTATTATGTCATTTATTTATGTTTTAAGATAATTATATTTTAAGTTAATTATGAATTAATTACTAGTGATAGGCAGGGAAAACGGCCAAAATCAATCCAAATTATTTGCAAAATACCTTTTTCTATCCAATTTATGCTACTTTACATTTATCATCAACCTGAACTATCTAAAAATTTAAATTTTAAACATGAACCATATAAATTTTAGCATATTTCAACATATACCTAAACAGTGTTACTAAGCCATTTAACGGTGCTAAGTCAGACGATTTGTGGCATACATGTGGTATCGAAAATGGCCAAAATCAATCCAAACTACTTGCAAAATGCCTTTTTCTATCCAACTTTATTATATTCTTTTTAATTCTTAATATTTTCTCTTTTTCATATTTTAATCTTTATATATATATATATATTTATATATATTATATTTCTCAGTATACTTTGCTTCTTTATTATTTATTTTTTGTTCAAGCCTTCTTTATTGTTTTTATAAATCCAACTTACTACTAATATAAGACCACCCTCATAATGGAGGATCCAAAACGACCATGCCTCCCTAAGGGCATATAGTACCAATCAATACATAAGCTTTTAACCTTCAAAAATTAACACTTTAAATTACATCAATAGTAATTCTGAACATAATAAATCAATGATGTGTATATAAATTATATATATCTTATTATATAAACTTGAGTTACACTCACGAGAAGCCGACATATATCAAAATTATACTTCATGAGATCATGACACGTGTCACAAATAATTCTTGTCACATGTCAGATCCATAAATACAATTATTAAAAAAAATTTACATATAGAAATAATTAAAAAAAAAGAAATCAATAATTTGTTAATTTATCCAATCAATAAATTTTTAAAAAATCCAAAATCAAAAATAAAAGAAATAATGATGACTGGAAAATCATCCGACAATGTTTATATACATGATAATAATGATGAAGCAGAAGTTGGAATTGCTAGCTTTCAAGATGGGAATGTCCTTTAAGAAGGGCAATGATTCAAGAGTAAAACAGACCTAACTTGGAAAATACGGATGCTTGCGATTGAATGCGAATTCAGAATTAATGTTTACAAGTCAGACACCAAATTGTTGGTTGTCAAATGTGTAGACAAAAACTGTAAGTGGAAGGTTCGAGCTTCAAAGGAAAATGGATACATGTCTTAGCAGAAACATTGGTCCACCAAAAGCTTCTTCCAAATTAATGTGTAAGCTTCTTTTAGAAAACTTTGGAAGTGCAGGTTCAAGTATGAAACCAGACTTGATTTCGACAACTTTGAAGAAATGATATGGTATTGAATCAAAATACTGGAAGACATGGAAATCTAGAGAAAATGCTCGTGAGGAGGTATTGGGTTCTCCGGAAATTAGCTATGCTCAACTCCCGGTATACATTCACAAGATTCTGAAGGCAAATCCGGAGTCAATAGCATGTCTTGAGATTGATGATCAAAAGAGGTTTAAGTACTTATTCTTTTCATTTGCTCCTTCTGCCAAAAGGTTATGAATTCATGAGGAAAGTTATTGTAGTTGATGGAACCTTCTTAGAAGCAAAATATGGTGGTATTTTGCTAGTTGCAACAGCTCAAGATGGAGATTCTCATATTTATCCTCTTTGTGGATACATGATCTTATACACAATAAAATAATGAAATGTTTATTAAGTAAAATAAGATTTTTGTAAGAATATGAACAAGTAAATGGAAATTAAGTTTAACAAGAAAATAGTGAAAAATTGTGTATATTGATCTTTTGTACAAAATAAACGACCCCCTATTGAGGGTCGATATTTATACTTGAATCAAAGAATAAATGGTAAGAATAATGACTAATTAATTATATCATTCTCCTCTAAGTCGTTGGTTTTGACCTAAGCTTTAATGTCATAACGTTCTCTCTTTTGAATGAAATCTTCTCCGATGGGAAAATCTACTTCGCTTTGCGGATAATCTTTGACTTCACTTGCTTCCTCTTCCACAAGGCTTTGCTATTCCCCCCCCCCCCGGGGTCTTACTTCGCTTTTCTGAGCTTTTGCTTAGTTTGCCTGCTCTTTTTATTCCAAATTATCTTATAACCTCTTCAATGTATTTAAATACAATGACTTGTGTTGTAATCTGGAGGAAATAGATCCTCGGTACGGATCCGATATCAACATTTGCCTCCCAAGTTCTATGAGCCGTTCCCCGGCGTGTTGTATTGACACACGTCCATGTATATTAATTAGGGTTTCCTTGTTTTCAAAAAAGTTAAGTTTGAGAAAAAACTTTTCCCCTTGCCAATACAACATGTGTTTTTCTTAAACCGGATTCTTCTTAAATCAGAATTTTTCGATTGTCTGAAATTTCAGATACTTGAAAACATTTCTTCTCTCTTCTTTTTGTTTTAAAAAAAAAATTGATTCATCCGGTTTTTACTTACGAATCATGAAGAAGGCTGCAAAGATATCTAGTTCTCCTGAGGAAAAAAGCAAGGGCGATACACCGAACAATTCCTTGGTTCGTAAAGATCGATTTGGCCCTCACTCGTCATCTCGCCCCACATCCGAATCGATTATAAGTATCAGGAAATACTGTCAAATATCATCAAAAAATTGAATTTGATCTTCTGAATGCTGTTGAAACCCCGGAATTCATAAGAGAGGGTTACATATGTGTTTATGAATCTTACTTCTATAGTTGCGGTTAGTTTTTCCCAATTCCCGATGCACTTGCTTTGTGCCTATTTTCTCTTGGAATGGCACTACCGCGGATATGTCCAAAGATGCTTCGGCACATTATTTGTCTCCAGATGCTTGCTTACGAGGCAAATTTTTTGTTAAGTTCAAGTGATCTTTTTGAATTCATCGGTATTCATTCTGCTAGCTGAGGTATCTATAGTTTCTATTTTCGTACCAATAGAACCTTGATTTTGGTATTCCCGAAGACGAAGAAAATTGGAGAGACTTCTAGTTTCTTGTGAAAATTGACTCCTCCTCTGCCGTTAGTATGCTTCGAAGTGATTGGACCAACTCGCTTGGTGAGTTATAGACTATGTCTCTATCTAACCTTTTGTTTGCAGACTCTAATCAATACTTTCTTTCGCAGTTCCTTCTCCAAAACCCAGTCCGTCCGAGGATTTTTTGAGGCTTTTTACTTTTGCAATGGGAAAAGAAGTTCATTGGAAATCCTTCTCGCTTCCCCGTTCTCACACTGCAGGAAGTCTGTTGCAGAGTGGTGCACTTTGATCCTTAAACCCTCTGATTATCGAGGTAGATACTCTTAAATTTTCCATTTTGGAGAAAGCTCGGATTAAAAATGCTAATTTTGCCATGGAGAAAAATTTAAGGAGAAAAATTGACAATATCAGCATGCGGCTTGGGGAAAAACAACACGCTGCTAATGTTGATGGTTCGTCTCACAGACATAGCCTGGTTCCTGAACTATCTCTTTGTGACTCTCCCCTAACTCATACGACCGCTGTTTCGGATAGCGAAGAACGTGAAGATCCTGACGCAAATTTGTGCCAAAGGAAGAGGAAAGCGTCTCCTAATCCTATCCACCGCGAATCTTCTTCGATGCCTCAATATGGATAAAAGGAAAATTCAAACATTCATGCCTTCTCCTCCTCCGTGTATTCCTTCCAAAAAGGGATTTAGAAGAAAATATGTCGGATAAGGATCAGGATCCTTCGTGTAATCGAAGTAAAAAAAAAAATGTCCTTGAAGCTATGAAACTTTTTATTCTAAGAATGCGTCGACTAAAGTTCATTTTAGTGAAGGTACGCTTTGACTTCCCAAGTACTAAACTGACTTATAAAATGTTTTTTAACATTTCATGGTGATTCTTTATCTAGATGTACATAGAAACAGAATGGTAATTGCTGAATCTTTTCGGGAATTCAAATCTTATAGTGGAAAACCCCTTCCGCCTTTTGATGAGTGGGATCCCAATGCCAGGGATCTTTATGTAAGGAATTCAATTCATAAGGCGAAGGTATATAAAATTTTGCCATTTATGAATCGTTATTGCGTACATCGTCTATCCAGCTGACACCTTTGATATATTTGTAGGTTGCTGCTGGTTTTAATGATACCATTCGTTTTTATGAATCGGCCATCAGAAGAAGAATTCCTTTGGAGAAATTTAATGTCGTAGAAAAAAGAGAGGTGACTCTTCGGATTGGTAGTTCCATCATATGTTAGAAGGTTGACTCTTTGAGCGTCCTTGATGCGAAAGTTAACTATCCTTGAAGTAAATGGTGATCGTCGCTTTTCTTCAATCACTTTGTTGACCTTTGGGGCAGAACTGATTGCTTGATAAAATTTTGAATTCATTTCTTGAATAGCTCGATTTACGTCATGAAAATCTGAGACAACTGCTTGTTCCTAAGTTTCTCCAATCTCAGCAGGATTTTTATTGTTGATATTGTTGACCACATCCATCGGAGGATTGACTTGCATCAGCAACAAGTGTGTTGTCGGCTGGAAGTGCTGCTACCTGATTGATGGGTGCTTGGAAGTTGGTGGTCTGAGACGGATTCACTAAAGTTTGGGGACTAGAAATTCTTGTAGACATCTGAAGAACTCGAGAATTTTGGATCCAAGATGGAGGACCTGTAGACATAGAATCCACTTAAGAGAGGACATCCGTTTGGTTTCTGGCCAAAATTGAATGGCTACCCTTCAAATAAGTCATTTCTGTCTCTACATTCCCTATCTTTGCAACAAGATCAGTCATAGTTTGAATGATTGTTGTAAGAGAATTCTGAATGGCAGTAATATCGGCAGGATTTTGGTTGACATTGGTCTGATCATCGCCGGTACTACCAACCATGTTGAACTTGGTGAGAACTCAACTGAAATCAAGTGATTTGTAGATTGACTGTCTGATTCTCCCCATAGACGGTGCCAAAATGTGGATACATGATCTCACACCCAATGAAATAATGAAATGTTTATTAAGTAAAATAAAAATTTTGTAAAAAAATGAACGAGTAAATGGAAATTAAGTTTAACAAGAAAAATAGTGAAAAATGTGTATATTGATCTTTTGTGCAAAATGAATGATCCCCTTACAAGACTATGAGGGTCGATATTTATATATGAATTAGAGAATAAATGCTAAAAATAATGACTAATTAATTTTATCATTCTCCTTTAAGTCGTCGGTTTCAACCTAAGTTTAATGTTGTAGCGTTCTCTCTTTTGAATGAAATCTTCTCCGATGAGCAGATCCACTTTGTTTTGCGGACAGTCTTTGGCTTCGCTTGCTTCCTCCTCCACGAGGCTTCGCTACCCCCTGGGTCTTACTTTGCTCTTTTTGAGTTCTTGCTTAGTTTGCCTGCTCTTCTTATTCCAAATTATCTGATAACCTATTTAATGTATTTAAATACAATAACACGTGTCATAATCTAGAGAGAATGGATTCTTGGTACGCATCTGGTATCAACACTCTTGCTTTTGGAATAGTAGATTCCGAGAATGATGCAGCATGGGAGTGGTTTTTCATGAAGTTGAGATCTGTTGTATCAGATGATCCTAGACTTTTAATGATATCTGACATGCATTTATCCATTGGTACTGCCATTGAAAAGGTGTACCCATTGGCTCTTCGAGGAATCTGCACTTATCATCTAGAAAAGAATTGCATTAGTAAGGTTGGAGGAAAAAAAGTTGTTCGAATGGTAAGGACAACATCTAGAGCTTATACAACAGAAGAGTTTAATGCAATTTTCTCTGAGATTCGTCGTCAGAATCAAAAGCTGGGTGTTTATCTGGAGGAGGCAAATATTCAATTGTGGTCTCGTACTTATTTTCCAAGAGACAAGTATGACATTACTACAAGTAACCCGACAGAGTCATTAAATTCTTTGTTCAGAAAACCCTGTAACCTATCCATTTTGCCCCTAATTGAGGCAATTAGAAATACACTTACACGATGGTTTTTTGATCGTCGAGAAAGTGCTGTAAAACTTAGTACATCTCTGGCGCCCATAGTTGAAAAGGAGCTCCAAAAACAGTGTCACTTGTCATATACCTTTGATGTGCAGCCTATAAATCAGCATGAGTTTCAGATATTTGATGGGTCAAAAACTTACATGGTTGATATACAACAGATGACATGCACATGTCATGTGTTTGATATTGAGAAGATCCCTTGCACGCATGTTGCTAAGGCTGCAATGAGTCGAGGCATAGACCCTGGGTTATTAGTACATCAATACTACTCAAAGTCTCACTTGTGTGCTGCATATTCAGAGAGTATAAGACCTATCAATGAGTTTCAGACTTGAGTGAAATACCTTCTGCTATTGTTGGTCAGATTTGTCTTCCTCCAGATGTCCAAAGACAACCAAGAAGACCTAAAAAGAAGATTTGAGGGTTTTGGAGAACAAGTAATAAGGAAAAAGGCACGACAAAACTTGCTTAAGATGTCGTCGTTCCGGACATAATCATGCAACATGCGACTTTGGATTTTGATTTTTTTATGGGTTTAAGCTTCTGATATTTCGTCTGCAAATTTGGCTTTTCCTTTTTGAATCTGGATTATGATGTACTCTATTGGGTTTTTAATGATTTTTTTACATTTGGTTCATCAAAAAATTTGATTGTTTAAGGGAAAAAATGGGTACTATTTCTCTTTATGTGTGGAATTTCCGTGTGCCCGATTTGTGGTGTAATCTTCTTTAATATGAGAGAGAGAGAGAGATAAAATGAAGTTCATCAATAGTAAATCAGACATTAATCTGTATTAACCAATTGTTCAATTAGTATATCCTCCACGACATAGTAATCTCTTTCAGATTAAGAATACATGGTTGTTAATGTATACAAAAATATAGTATTTCAGATCCAAAGCTTCATACTCATAAACCATCT
Organism: Cardamine occulta; assembly: GCA_028015245.1. Lineage (NCBI taxonomy): Eukaryota > Viridiplantae > Streptophyta > Magnoliopsida > Brassicales > Brassicaceae > Cardamine > Cardamine occulta. The sequence goes on along the minus strand of CM051379.1, from coordinate 10,021,420 downwards.
TTATCTCAAAACCTTTTTTAAATAATAATAATAATTGTTATTATTTAGAAAATTCGTTTTTACTTATTAAAAATAAATGACTTGTAAATTAAATAAGAGTAAAATTATCATATATATATATATTGATTTAAAATAAATAAATGAAGAGGGTTTTTTTCAAATAAAACAACTGAAGCATGGTAGTTTGCAAAAAAAAAACCCTTAAAAATATAACCTTAGAAGTTAGAACCAAAACACTATTAACGCATTATCATATTTAATCCATACCAAAAATCAAAATTTAATGTTGAATAGTTTCTTCAAGTATCAAAATTGACTTCACAGTGATCTCAAACCTCCCAAAAGAGGAGATATGGAGATGGGCTATGTTTTTTTACATAGACTCGATCAGAATCAAATTTTGACATTGATCATAAACAAAATTGAAATGCATAAGCCATAGTCGATCCGATTTTTCAGACATAGGAGAAACCAAAGGTAGTGTAGAGATAGAAAAGAAAAGGATTTTTGTTTGTCCTCTGAAAAACATGGATTGATTTAACTCGGACAAAAAGTTTGGATGCATCAACCCGAGAATATGAAGAATCACATATCACTAAAATAGAGTAGTCCTTTTTAATACATGATTAGTACACTCACATTTCTTAAGAATACGAAGAATCACATATCACTAAAACGACTCTAATCGCCTATCACTAAAATGACTCAAATCACTATAACAAATTAAACCTTTGAAAAATACTATTTCTTAAAATTTGGAAGGAAAATGTAATCATATTTCTAAAAAATTTGTTTTATAAACCTACGATAAATGTATACTTTCAATTTCCCAAAATAATTCGATAATAGGGTTGGGAGATAACTAAAATGACTGATGTAATTCATTAAACTTTAAAAATATAACCTTAGAAGTTAGAACCAAGACACTATTAATGCATTCTCATATATAAAGTGTTATAAGGATAATTGTTTAAGTTATGCTCTCATGAGGTTAAGATAATCTATTTTATTTTTATAAAATTATCATAAAATTACGAGAAAAATATAAGATTGTCATAAATTAATTTAATTAGCTAGATTATGTTACACTATCTCCTTATACGTCATAAAAATGACATGTTAAACTTTAATTGGTTAGATGATGGTCATACTTGACCTTTATATCATACTTTCCTTCTTAACATATAAAAGAAGAAAGATTCTGTAAACCTAACTTAAACCAAACCAAAATAACATAAACCTAAGCTAAAACTTAACTAAATAATTAAAGTTCGTCCGGTTCTGTTCCATACCGGATCTAATATCAAATGTCTCCGGTTTACGACGAACCGTTACCTGTTTTCAATTAAAACGCTATAATGCCTTCATAGGCCCCTCATAGCTTCCCTCTTCTTCTTCTTCTTCTTCTTCTTCTTCTCCTCACTCAAGTTTCTTCATCGATTACTCATATACTCGTAATCTCCAGGTTCGTAATTCTATGTTGCATTTACTGTTAATGATAATTAAATTGTAATTACTCCCTTGATCTCTCTTAAACCCTATTTGTTTCAATCCGAATTCTCCAGATCTGATCCCTTATCACAGATCCGAGGATTCTCTAATTTTATAGGTAATTCGATTTTCTTAAATTTTTGTTTTATGATCGCTTACGATTTGAGTAATTTGATGTTGGTTTTGTTTGCATTGTGCTGATTGATGATCATGATTGGATTTTGTTTTTGTTGATTGTGAATAAGATTTGATCTTTTTTGTTTTTGTTTTTTTGGTTATTGAAGCATGGCTGCTCCAGTGCCTCCAGGAGCACAAAGACCTAACAATGCTCCTCCTCCGAATTATGTTCCTGGTTCACAAGGAAACCCCAATTCTTTATCTGCTAATATGCAGAATTTGAACATTAACCGGCCACCTGGTCCTATGCCTGGCTTAGGTCCTATGCCTGGTTCAGGTCCTAGACCATCACCGCCATTTGGTCAGTCACCACAATCTTTTCCTCAATCAGCTCCTTCGTATGGGTTTCAACAACAACAACCTAGACCTTCTCCAATGGCTAGACCTGGACCTCCTCCTCCTGGTACGATGACTAGACCAGGTGGGCCTTCTCAAGTATCGCAACCTGGCGGGTTTCCATCAAATTATCCAGTTGGAAGACCTACTGGTCCACCGTCTAGTCAGCCACCGTTTGGCTCTAGACCATCGACTGGTCCATTGGTTGGTGGTGGTTCGTCATTTCCTCAGCCTGGTGGTGGTGGTCCGTCCTTTCCACAGCCTGGTGGTTTCCCAGCTACAGGTCCACCAGGGAGTGTAGCTACAGCTCCTCCTTCAGGAGCACGTCCGATTGGTTTTGGTTCACCTCCACCTGTGGGACCTGGTATGTCCATGCCTCCTCCTCCCTCTGGTATGCCTGGTGGTCCGATGAGTAATGGGCCTCCTCCTCCGATGATGGGTCCGGGGGCATTTCCCAGAGGATCGCAGTTTGCAGGTGGTGCTATGATGGCTCCACCGTCACTCTATGGACAGCCTCCCAATGCACATCCTCTTTCAGGAAATTCACCATTATCTTCCCCTCCTGCTGATTCAATTCCGCCGCCAACAACTTTTCCTGGTGCCCCTTATGGCAGGCCACCACCTATGTCAGGAGGCTTTCCTTATGGAGCACCACCACAGCAGGTACATTCATTGAAGCTCATCATGTATGTTCTTGAATAGTAGTGATTGTCCAGAAGATTTATGAATTGATGAAAGATGCCTTTGACTGGATGAAAGTAAAACCTATTCTTGATGTGACACTTTGATATTTCTGCCTAGTAATAGAATAGGGAACAAATTATCTTCTATCTTCAGATTTTTGCCTTTGTGTGACACTTTATGATTACTTTAAAATTTGAAAATTGGTAGATCCCTTCTACTCCTGGCACTCCTGGTTCAATATATGGCATGGGTCCAATGCCAAATCAGTCAATGACCACTGTTTCTAGCCCCTCAAAGATTGATCTTAATCAGATCCCAAGGCCAGGTTCCAGCTCCAGTCCAATCGTGTATGAAACTCGCGAGCAGAATCAGGCTAGTCCTCCACCGGTATGTCATATAATAGTAATTTTGGAAATTACTGTTTGATCTCAAGTGAATTTGTAAAACGGCTATTTATTTCCCGTGAATCTCATTTTTTGTTTTGTTTGAAGCCTACTACTGCTGATTATATTGCTAGAGACACTGGAAATTGCAGCCCGCGGTACATGCGATGCACAATCAGTCAGGTAACTATGAAGCGAAAGTGTCTTGAACCAAATGTAGTTCTTCGTGTTTTGTGTTTTGCCCTCGGATCTTGATATCTGCTTCTCTGTTTCCATAATAGATCCCATGCACTGGTGATCTTCTATCTACATCTGGTATGCAACTGGCGCTTATAGTCCAACCAATGGCGCTTTCTCATCCATCCGAAGAGCCTATCCAAGTAACAATAAACTCTTCATATACTGCCTTTTTCTGATCAGTTAAAGCATTTAGGCATTCGTTGATTCCACTGGTAGTGTTCGCTTGTCTTATTGATCAGTCTTTTAAGTTTCCGATTGAGCATAGAATTTTATGTTCCCAGTCCTTGCTTTTTGACGGAAAGAGAAACAGAATTTGATGACTTTTTAAGAATTTTAGGAAAACTTCATGTTGACATGAACCTATGTTATTGAGCAGGTTGTCGACTTTGGTGAGAGTGGACCTGTAAGATGTTCACGATGTAAGAGCTACATGAATCCGTTCATGAAGTTTATTGATCAAGGAAGGAAGTTCATATGTAACTTGTGTGGTAAGTATTTCTCTTTCTGTAAATAAAAGCCACAGATAATAAGTTACTGCTATATCAAATGTGATACTGAGTACCAAGCTATGAGAAAAACTAAAATTACTCTATGCTAGATCTAAACTCTGGGTTACCTTACTGAGTTGAAAGAAATATTATGTGAATTTTGAATTCACCTCAAAAATCTTGTCAGGGAAAATGCTACTATGATCGTAAGAGAAGTGACTCTCTATGAATTGTTAACATCCTACTTATTTAGGACTTCAATGTAGATGTAGAATTATTTTGTGATCCATTTTCTCATCAACTATCTTTGGACAGGATACACTGATGAGACTCCCCGTGACTACCAGTGTAATCTGGGTCCAGATGGTAGACGTAGGGATGCCGATGAAAGACCTGAGCTGTGTAGGGGAACTGTTGACTTTGTTGCTACAAAAGAATATATGGTTAGTTTGTGAACGTTTCTGTGATGCCTCCATAAGATGTCAGATTTTTTATCGGCTCTCAGAGAATACACCAAAGTTTTATTCATTTGTTTTTCCGGAAAATGGGGACTAAGGCAGAAACGGTGTTTGCTCTATTATTGAGATACCTCTTACTAATGTTGATCCACAAATTAAAAACAACCCTTGAAAATTAGGTTCTACTTTCTAGCTAAGAGATTGAGCTACTTTCTCCATTGCAACCTGGTGGAAATAAATATCGGTATCTTTCTTACAGGTACGAGATCCAATGCCAGCTGTATATTTCTTCCTCATTGATGTCTCAATGAATGCGATTCAAACAGGTGCAGCTGCAGCTGCTTGCAGTGCAATCCTGCAAGTCCTCTCAGACCTTCCTGTAAGTTTTCCTGCTCTTTTCAATGATTTACATGTTTTTATATAAATGGCAGCAGTATATTTCTATGGCTGTACGCTTTAGTACTGTTGGGGTGGTAGTCATAGAATTAAGTAAATGTCCCTGTTGGATGAAATTTTAGGGATCCTCGATGATAGTTTGTAGTTAGTTTTTATTTCTTGTGATACCTATAGTAAGGGATAGTTACCGAGCTCTTCCTCTCCTAAATCGGTTAGGTTCAAATTGTAAACCACTTGTATTTCTCTAATGAACCTATGTACTGGCAGAGAATTAAAGAGAAAATCACACCCAAGAAACAAACATAGAGTCTTTCGGTGAATTGGAGAACATCCCTTACTATAGGCTAGGCTATGGTCACTAGAGTAATGATTTCTATTAGACATGTTTTGTTTAATCATTAGATGTTGTTAAGAAAGTCTTGTATACATTTTGCAGGAAGGTCCAAGGACATTTGTTGGAATCGCCACATTTGACTCGACAATACACTTTTATAATTTGAAGCGTGCACTGCAGCAGGTGAGTTGTTACGTTAGTTATTTCCTTTTTTCTTTTGTTAAACTATTTAAAAGGGAAAATGGAGTTATCTTTTTCTGCCGAGACCTTTCTTCCTCTGATATCATAGATGTAAAAGTGTTATTTTGCGGCAAAAAATTCATCTTTGTCACTTGGCTGAATAAATTTATATTTCTTTCTTTTCATCACTTGAAAACCACGTCTCAGTTGCTATAGGTTTCCAGAATGTATTCTCTCTTTTTCTTGTTAGAAAAAGGTTTTTCTGGTTCCCATGTGAATTTGATTTGATCTTCGTACATGCAGCCATTGATGCTCATTGTTCCTGATGTCCAAGATGTTTATACACCTTTAGAAACAGATGTCATTGTTCAGTTATCTGAGGTAAGCTCTTGGTCTCTAGTTTTTGTGCTTTCGGGTGCGCCCTGCTTAGATTTTTTTACTCTGTCTAATCTCTTTTTTATTCTCATTGTTATTTACTTTATTCTGTTGGAATTCAGTGCCGTCAACACCTAGAGATTTTGTTGGAAAGTATCCCAACAATGTTTCAGGAAAGTAAGAGTCCTGAATCAGCTTTTGGTGCGGCAGTTAAGGTATGTGATTGCCAAATATAAATGCTTAAGTAGAGATTGGGTGCAGTTAGATGGTATCCTCAATTTTACAAGTCGACTAATTAGTAAGCGTAAAACAAAGTCTGGGTCAATCGTTTTGGAGAAACTATAAAGGAAGTTAAGTTTGTTATGTGGATGAATTGGCCAGTTGGGCTGGTTATGTAGAAAACTCAAACTCTCTTTGGATCAGTTACAATGTAATCACGATTTATTTTTGGCCAAATGGTGGAGATTAAGTCTGCTCTCCTCATGTCATTGACTCACGTATCTATAATTCTTTTCCTCCTAGGCTGCATTCTTAGCAATGAAGAGCACCGGAGGAAAGCTCATGGTGTTCCAATCAGGTATGCTGCTTATTCTATTTGGGCCATCAGACTAGTGCTTTTGTTTCCAGTCACCTGGATTCCATCCATACATCTTGAATCACTTGAAATATATTCATGGACCTTGATGATTATGTTTTTCTTTTAATAGTACCCGTTCGTTTTTCTTCTGACATGTCGGACTGTTTGGTACCTGTATAACTTAAATGATATGATTACCATCTTCTCCATAGTTTTGCCTTCTGTTGGCATTGGAGCACTTTCTTCTAGAGAGGCCGATGGGAGAGCTAATACCTCTGCGGGTGAAAAGGTACACATGCATTGTTTTTGTTTCTTATAGTGCGTTCTGACCTATGTGTAGAGGTCTTGAAGTAATAGTTTCTTTAAATGGATTTGTTTGGTCTCTTTTGTTGGCTTATTTTGTTTAGATACTTGAATGGCATCTGGTCCTGAGATTGCTGTGTGTCATTACTGAAAGTAAATCCTCTTTAATTATTTCAGGAAGCCCATAAGTTACTACAACCTGCAGATAAAACTTTAAGGACTATGGCTATAGAGTTTGCTGAATACCAGGTATAACCAATATATCTGAAGTGGGAATATTAACCGATAGTGTTTCCAGCTGCATGTCAATCATTGTTCCCTATCTAATGCATCAAGACTTGCCTCAGGTGTGTGTAGATTTATTCATCACATCTCAAGCCTATGTTGACATTGCTTCAATTTCCGAGATCCCAAGAACTACTGGAGGACAGGTAGATTCAAATATTTTTTTATCCTTTCAGGTTATCACATATATTTTAGTTGAAATGACTTGCATTTCTATTCATTAGTGATTAATATAACTTACATAGTTCAAAAAGAGTTCTTGTTAACAAAATGGAGCATGTGTCTATTGTATTACTTTGGCATGTGCATCACCCTACACTTAAAATTCCTATGGAAGTTTTCCTTACTTGATATGTCTTCCTTGGGGATTTTTTTGTGGATTGAAAATGTTTTGATTTTAACTTTCCATTATATTTGTTTCCAGGTTTATCGCTATTACCCTTTCTCAGCTCTTTCAGATCCTCCCAAGCTATACAATGATCTTAGATGGAATATCACTAGGCCCCAGGGTTTTGAGGCTGTCATGCGTGTCAGATGCAGTCAGGTAATGTTTTGTAGCAGAGAGCCCTGTCCGAGCATTACTCTGCAAATTTTAGCTTGTGGTTATATTGAATACACTCCTGCCGATTATTGTAGGGTATTCAAGTGCAAGAATACTCAGGGAACTTCTGTAAACGCATACCAACTGACATCGATCTACCTGCGGTGGGTGTATCCTCTTTAAAATTTACGATTAGTGGTCTCCGATAGCATTGTGTATCTATTTATTCCGTGTCGACACAGAAAATGAATTTTTTTGTACTTTTGTGGTTTTGGGACTAGGGAATATTCATGTAGCTTTGTTTATCTAAAACTTAGGGTACTAGTCAAGAGGGAATAACATGTTTTTATTTTTGCCAATTTACCTGGAGAAGCACTTGGGTATAAATTTGCATATTTTTGACGAATCTAGAGTGCCATGCAGATTGACTGTGACAAAGCTGTAATGGTGACATTAAAGCATGATGACAAACTACAAGATGGAGCTGAATGCGGTTTCCAGGTTTACTTTGTACTCATGTCAATTGGCCATTCGAAATAGTTTTGGCGTGACCTTACTTTGCTGAAATGTTGGTACACTGTCTCATTTCATAAAATGTTTATGTTTTCTTTATGATTTTTCTGTGGATTTCAGTGTGCGATTCTGTATACAACCATATCTGGAGAAAGAAGAATTAGGGTTATTAACTTATCACTCCCTTGTACAAACATGCTCAGTAACTTGTTCCGCTCAGCTGACCTGGATTCCCAGTTTGCTTGTATGCTGAAACATGGTAGGCGTCTTTATTTCGGCTCTGATTCTACTGCTAACCATTTTGTCATTATGCACATATATTTTTAATTTGGGTTTCTGTAATGATACTGCAAAAATATTATTCGGTGTGATATAATTTACTTCTGTTGCTTGTTCTGTAGCGGCTAATGAGATCCCTTCCAAGGCACTTCCGTTGGTAAAAGAGCAAGCAATTACTAGTTGCATCAGCGTACTCCATTCCTATCGTCAATTCTGTGCTACAGTTACATCATCTGGACAACTTATTCTTCCTGAAGCACTCAAACTTTTGCCACTATATACACTCGGTATTTTCTTGGCACTTTTAGTTCATTCAAAACAAAACAAAAATTACACCACTTTAGGTCCTTGTCTCGAATCAGAAATGAATTCATATTTTATATCCGCATGGCTAATTTTGGCCTTCAAATTACTTGGAGTATTGAAATATACAATATGTGTGCTTGCATAAAACGTGTTTATGGACGGCTGTACTCTTTTTCTGCTTTCCATGTGGCCTTTGAGACAACATGCTTGATATTGATCATATGCGAGATCAAGTTAGACATTATTTTGCATCTATTTAATCCTCTTTTCCTTGAATTACTAATACTAATCTTGCTTTGTATTTTGTTTTCTCTGTTGCTGATTTCTGAATGCAAAATCTTGCTGTGTAATCTCACTATTTTTCCTTTTCAGCTTTAACCAAAGGTGTCGGGTTACAGATGGACGGGAGGATTGATGACCGATCATTTTGGATAAGCCATGTGTCTTCACTGTCTACTCCTTTGGCAATTCCGCTAGTTTATCCAAGGCTGATTGCTATTCATGACCTTGATGAAAGGGTATGGAGCTAAACTCTTACCTCAGGTGTCATTACTCCATAATATACTCTTTTTCAAAAGTTTTGTTGATTGTTCTTTAATCTATCAGGATAATGATGAAACTGTGGTTCCTTCTCCAATCCCATTACAAAGTGATCACCTTAGCGATGAGGGAGTCTATTTTCTTGAGAATGGTGAAGATGGTTTGATATATATTGGGGAATCAGTAAATTCAGATATCCTACAGAAGCTCTTTGATGTTCCCTCAGCTGCTGACATTCCAAATCAGGTAAAATAATTATCATCTTAAACACATGATAATATTATGTAGGAGCGAAACCTGCTTAACATGATACTCTGTGTTTTTATTCACAGTATGTGCTGCAGAAGTATGATAATCAGCTATCAAAGAAGTTCAATGACGTGGTGAATGAAATAAGGACGCAAAGAAGTTCTTACCTACGGTATTAAAAATAGTATCACTATCAATTTTTTTTGTTCTCCTCGAGTAATTACCGTTGTAACCTGATAAACCTCTTCGTGTTCTCTCTCTGCAGCATTAAATTATGTAAGAAGGCAGATCCAGCAGGTGAGTTAAGCTTTTCAAAGTTACTCTTAGCATAGCTAAACTTGATAACTAAATTTATACCGTCCTTGCACATTTTTCGGTTAGCAGAGATTAATTATTCTTGCAACTCTCTCTCTCAGGAAATATGTTGTTCCAATCGTATATGGTAGAGGACAGAGGAGTGGGTGGATCCACGTACGTGGATTTTCTCGTTCATGTTCATCGTCAAATCCAACACAAACTGAATTAAGAGGTCTCTCGAGTCTCCTCTGTTTCATGTCTTCGAAATCTTAGATTAGAGGAACAAAGAAGCAGAAAAAAAGGAAAAAAGGAAAGACAATCTTCTTCCTTTGTACATACTTTTGGCTGGAAACTTTAAAATTATTCTTCAAGTTCTAGTGGGCTTGAGAAATTCTATATTCAATGGAATATAGAGAAAGAGAGAACAGAGACAAAGAGACAGAGAGAGAGAGAGCTAGACCATTTTTCTACCTTTTTTTTAGTTTTTATTTATACAAGTCTTTTTTTTTTTGTAGTGGTACTTAAAAGAAAAGGTTTTTCAATATTTACGACAGTTTTTTTTCCGGATCTGTAGTTGGTATTTTTCAACAAGATGGACATTTCTGTGTTACAAGTTAACAACCTGATGTCGATCAATTGATTTTTTTCCTAATAAAGGTTAGAGATTACTGTAGTCCGCTGTCATCATTTTCTCTAGTGTAAGTAGTTAAATCTTCTTTGGGTATAAAATAGAAAATGAGAATTTGGAAGTTGAATCAGATTTTATTTTCATTGAATATTAAAAGGGTTTGGAGCGAGTTGTCCAAAAGGAAAATCAAAACAACCTGATGCAAACTTGAGCTAGGTTTTGGGTGGTTTATCAAAAACTGCCAAAGTTCAGCTTGTGAAATCGGTTCCTACGTTTATTATATGATTTCGGATGGTTGTTGCATATAGGGTGGACTAAACCATCCATTTTTTTGGAGCGGAGCACAATCTGTTACGATCTCAATTTATTTTTTGTAAAAATGGACCGCCATTGATCTCAATTTATTTTTTGTAAAAATGGACCGCCATTGATCTGCATCAGATTTTTTTTTTCAGTCCACATTACTACAGATTATAAATATATTGGTAAAAAATACGGATTATTCAGGCAGATTTTTTTTTCAATCGGTAAACTTGTTTTTGTTTCCCACAGATTTGTTTTCAACGAATCAAGCTGTAAGCAGCGAGGAACTAAGGAAAAAATATCTTGAAACACATCTCACTCACTCTAGTGTGGATCCATTTTCATTTTCATTTTCATGCTACTTATAACTCTCTATCTGATTATCGATATGACGACTTTAAACATTACCATATTCATTTCATTTATTGTTGATTCTTACGCGAAAGGCCTGAGTTCCCATCTTTCAATCACTTCCTGAATTATCCAAAAATACTTAGTGTTGAAATCTGAAGTCCACAAATCATCATTACGTTGAGAAGCCTTGCACTAGCTTTTCTTTTGGTGCAAATTTGTTTGGTCAACTAATACGAGGTAAAGAAAAATGCTAACTTTTAACCAGGGAAAAAAAACTACAACGTCAGATCTTATTTTCTTTGCCGCCAAAGCAAAATAATAATAAGCCATATCGCCGATAAAGAGAGGCATTACAACCAAACAAAAAGTCGAAGCGAAGCGGGCCAAAACTCTCAGTCAACTCATTTTTCTTTGGCCTCTTCTCTTTGTGAATTCCTTCATGATTCATATTCTAACGACTCACAAAACAAATCTGAGAGTGAACCCGCCAAAAGTGATGAGAAGAATATAAAGTTACCGGTAAGTAAGGAAGATCAAGCCATTTTCACTTTCCGGGAAGGTGGCCGGCGGAATAAGCTTATCAAGTCATCCAGACCCTGTCATCATTTCAAATAAATCTCCGTTAAATTTGCTTTCCATAGTTAAACAACCATACATGTATAGATAAATCGGTTTACTATATTTACCCGAGTCGTGATGACGAGGAAACTGAAAAGCACTATCAAGTATGATCCTAACACCAGAAGCAGGAGTAAATCGAATGTTACACTCGCCACCTACAAACATCAAATAGAGACAAATTAAGGAGTTTGTTCATGTAAAATAAAACTCTGAGACAATGCGCCTTCGAGCATAGCCTCTGGTCATATGTTTTATGATTTAGCGTTTCTACATTATTAGTGTTATGAAATATTAAAGAGACTATTGACGGAATTACCTGGTATATGTTAAGGCTAGCCTTTGTTGAGTCGTAAAAGGTGAAACTAACGTCTAAAGATTCATGTTGAACACTCACTTCAGCAGTATAATCCTCTAGTTCCTGCCAAGAGGTATCTCACGAAGTTAACACAAAAAATCATATACAATTGTTGGGCTGGCATATGGTTGAGAGAAACCGGATAAAATGTGGTGGGAAATAGATAACATACCTTTTTAAGAGCCATGATTAATGGTTCGTTCTTTGAGAGAAACGGGGCCACCCGTGGAGTTTGTGACAATAGATCCAACCATGATCTCACATAGAAAGGATTTACAGCCAAACTACTGTCATCAGCAAAAATCTTAATGTCTTTTCCTTGGTGATCATAGATATGCCTCTGCAGGAAATCAGAGAAATCATTTAACATGCTTATCAGGATAAATAAAGAGAATACACAAATTTCAACGTTTTGTGAACTTGAAACACTTTTTATCTTCCAGTTAAAACAAAGACAGTATACGAATCAAAGTACTTGAGTTGAGTGGTTGTCTTACCGCAAGGCTTTCAGCCACCAACTTGACACCCTTAATAATAGCATCTTCATTCACCAATTGCCTGCAGAAAAAGTACTGACTTATTTAGTCTCAAGGATAATGGAAACTCTTGATGAATAGAATACAGAAGCATACACTGAAGTAGGTTGTCAGAGTGCACAAAACAGATGATTAATTTTGTAAGTGTTACCTTGTGTCAGACAGACTTCCAGCATTTTGCAATAACTCGGGTGGAGTTGAAAGTTCAGATAGAGTGGCTGCAGTTACTCTGAGTCTTGAAAACTGTTCATGCTCCCAAGCAACCTACAGAAATCAGCAGCACAAATTCAATCTGAAAGGGTCGTATTATACTAAACAGCTAAAGCAATTGACGGAGAGAGAATTTAGTAGTCATATCATGCATGAGAAGATAATTAAAGGAAGCGAGACTAATATTAATTAACTAAGCAAAAGGTAGGTTATCATAAGATTTAGCACTTGAACATGTAAAGGTGGAGCCTACTCACTGGATATAACCATTTTCAAATCATGACAGGCAGTCTGATATTAAAATTTCGGCACAGATCTAACAGTCAATTGGACACCTATGATTTCCAGAATTAAGATGAAAAAAAAAGCACTAACCTAAGAACTCTTAACATGCTGCTCTGTTAAAAAATCAAGTCTAGTTTGTATCATTAAAAAGTGAAGCATTGACTCACTCGTGAATTAGAGATATTGATCTTCTTGTGCTTCAGAGCAACTTGAAAACCCAAGTCTTCTGCCACATTAGAGAAACCCTGCAGAGATGCATCAATTAACCAATGAACCATAATAGCTAGTCACTGCAACAATGCATACACTATCTGTTTTACCTCAAAAATTTGCTTTATGTAGGCGTTATCTGGAGGCTTTGACACGTGGACCAATAATTCATTGTCCCAAGAACCAACACTGTTCAAACAAATGGCATAATCAATGCTCTCACGCATCCTCTGATCAAGGCTCTTCAGCCACTGCAGAAGATATGATGCTTAATGAAGGATACCAACAAGTTTGCAAATGCGCCAAACAAAAAGTGCAGGAAGGATGTGGTTTTAGTAGAATCAAGAAGTCAGGTCTAGTACCTTTTGAGTTCCTTCGTAGTTGTAGGGTCCACCAGAATTCAGTGCAAAAAGTAAATTATATCTTCCTCTTG
>CM051379.1:9982953-10007953 GCA_028015245.1 Cardamine occulta | reverse complement strand
TCTTAGGATTTGAGTACAGAATGGAAAATAATCTAGCTACTTCAAGAAGCGCCACAACCCCACTTCCATTGCTGTCACTTCCGACTGATAATGCCTACAAAGACAAGTTGTTAATCAGGTACATACTACCACAATAGTGAGATAATCCGCTACTCATATTACATACAGGAGCTGCTCCAAAGGTATCATAGGATGCAACTACAGCAATTGTTGGAAGCTGGTTAGAATCTCCATCTGCTCTTGCTCCTGGAAGCCATCCCTACACACAAACCAAATACTTTCAGGCTATCTGTATGTCAAGCATAAAAAATAAATAAGTACAAGAGAGTAGGTAGAGAGGGCGATAGAGCACACCTCGATCCAGTAAGTAACTAACAAGGGGTGGACAGATCAAAATTAAGATAAAGAAATCATGTTCAACCTAGATTCAAGGGTACTAAACATGAGGTAAGTGTACACAAAATTCCTAGTTGCTGAAAAATGGAAGAATTTAAACTGATTCGACAAAAATGATACCAAGGAAATTACTGCATTGCAGGGAAATTGGAGTCTAGGATGCACAAAAGCATGCTACCACAAACCAGACCATCAGAGGTTAGCAACTGAGGTGTCTAAAGGCAGTCATGCTAACCATACTTATCTTAAAATACAGCCAGCCGAGGTTCGCAACAACTAAATTAGTTAATAGTTGAAGACACGGCAAAGAAGGTTATACTAACTTTTCATAGATGTCAAAGCTAGTAATGGTATCCTCACAATTAAATTAGATTTCATGAGTTACCTGAATGTTTGTGATGGTGGGAGAAGCAATTTTCCTAGGTTCTGATACAGAGATAACAAGCTTGTATCTGAAAACGGAGAACAATGGTTTACATACATACTCAAATAAATTTCCATCACTAAAGCATTCCTTGAAAATGAAAGATATTGTAGATAGAATGAGCATAACCAAATATCAACACACAGTTCAATAAAGCTTAAAGCAACTACCTATAATATAGAGATGTGCTAGTAGACTAAGTGTATAATACATAACTTCCCCAATCTCGAAATCACCATCCTCTATGTTAATACATAGTATGTACCAAAACTGTTTTGCAAGAAGGTATATTTCACTACAACATCTCATGATAATTGGAATAGACATTAAAAGTTAACAAACTAACCCGCCTGTAGTCGCAGTAGCTTGCTGACCAAGTGCATCATTTTTCTTTACATCAGCCAACATAGCATCAGTCTCTTCATTCTCAAACGCAAAATACACCGGAAACTGTAAAAATAAACTATGTTAACCAATATGACTATGTACAACAGTTCAATTTAACTAATACAAATGAACAAAAACACTCACAGGTATGTTTCCATGAACAAGTAACTTCTCAAGTTGAGCTAATAGCTTTCTAAATCCCTCAGTTTCAGAGATTACACTTCCAACATTCCCAGGCCTAAACGTCTGAGGAAGCAAAATCAACAATCCACCAAGTGACTGCTTTTGCGAAATGTAATCTGCAAACAATTCACAAATCTAAGCCTCAACTCAAATCCAAATCAAAGTCCGATTCAGCTACGTAACTTAAAAATGAGCTAATCCACGAATCAAAATCAAATCGTACCTTGAACGAAACCAATATCAAGCTCCCGGAGAGGGAGAATAAGTACAGAACGAGATAGATCGGCGCCGCGTTGGAAGCTAAGAGAAGCGGCGTGATGGTTAAGTGAAGAGAAACGAGAACCAAAAGGAACACCGGAGATATCGTATTGGATTAAACGGTAAACATCGACAACAGTAGCAGCGTCGCAAAGCTCGACACAAGCGACGAGTATAAGCATGAGAGTTACGACGGGATAGATCGATTCGAAGACTATGGAGCGATGTTTGCTGTGTTTGGATTTCTTATCATCCGCCATTGTTGGGGGATGTGAGGTAGATCTAGGGTTTTGTGCAAATCTGTGGAAGAGATCTCGGATTTGATCGGAAGTGATGAGTTTTTAGAGTCTTTAGTAGTCTCACCACTAGTTTTATCGTTATTGACTTTTCTGAGTTTTTTTTTTTTTTTTTTTAAATATAACAAAATGATCGATGCACGTTCATTAAATTCAACAACTCATTGATTCATTTTTAACAAGTTTAAAGCATCAAATTACAACTCTACCTTTGTAATCTCTCAATTACAACCATCTCAAACTAGTGGATGTGTATTAGTGTTCCTTCAATTACCATCCATATTTACCACATAGAGTTCTTGACTGCTTACTCAAATCTCTCGTATTGTTTTCTTTTAAATCTTATTAGTGTGATTCCAGGGGTAGATTGAGAGATTAATTTTACCGGAGACACAAATATTAAATTAAACATTAACATAAAAGGTGTAAAACAACAGTCTACAAATATAGACTACGTTCACTCATAACTTGGAACATAATCATTCCGCTTCATTTGTAATATCTGCAAACAACTGTTTTTCATAAAACAACCTAGATAACACTTAGAAATTCAATTTGATTACTTATGATTATCTTCACTAGCTTCACCAAAAACACTTCTCAACACTATGAGTTGCAACCGGTAAAATTAAAATTAACTTTAAAAGTCTATAAACCAAAGGATGTGCAAGTTGTTTTTGTTATTATACCATCAAACTAGAAGATCTTCAAGCGATGATAATAAGAATATAACAAACTAAAATTTGGAACAACTTAAATTATGTAGAACAAAGAAATTATGAAAAAATTACCAATTTTTGTTTCACAAGCAATAAATTAGAAATCATTTTCTTTCTTTTTTGGTCGTCAAAATTAGAAATCACTTAAGAACAAATAGAATGCAGTTTTTTTTCCGGGTCATAATAGAATGCAGTTAGTTTTTCTTTTCCTACGATTAGATATAAATTAGGATTTGAATGTAAAAATAGATCAATATATATGGGCTTTATAACTTAAGTTGAATTGGGTTTATAACCCATAGTTTTGAAATTTTTTTAATGTAGTTTCTTTTCTTTTTTTCATCTAAAAGGATTATTTCATTGAAAGGGTATTACAAACATACAAAGATCCACATGTTGTCAAAGGATATTGAGTAGATGTAGCAAGTTACTCACATCTGGTGACCAAAAAATGGGCACAATCTTTTAAAACAACCCAGCTAAGACATTAAATTTTAAAGCTAAAAGCCCCAAAAACAAAGAGAGCCAAAAGCCCAAACATGGGGAGCCAAATTAAACATAAAGCTTTAGAAAGAATGGATAGGAAGAGCTAAAACGCATAGGAAGAAGGTACTACGACTGGAGATTTGAAATAAAACGAACAGACGATCTCTTCTATAGAAACAGTATGCCAGACATGAGAAACTCACCCGACAGAATCAATCGAACAATAGCAATGAGAACAAAAACCAGAACCTAACATGACTCCATCTGCACCAAAAGACCCAACGTTCAAGAAAACCCAGGATCAAGGACAAACCTTGAATTCCGAAAGGGGACACACCAAAGAGGACCAACAGCTCTTACACGCGGACCCTCATGAATGCAGCCCTGATCACCTACAGACCAAAGATTGCCCACCTCCTCGCAAGAGAATAGCTGCAGATTGAACCCACTGCAAAGTCTTGAGCCCACGCCAAATCCCAAAGGACTCGAGATGCGAGATTGTAGATGCCTGTGAGCTACAATCAAAAACCTCAAACGAGTCCTAGATCAACCTCCTCACCTCGCCATGATTCCACGTTCACACATTTTTTTTTTCTTTGCTCACAATGATTTCCTTGATGGTATTTTCCTTTGTAAGAAACTTTTCTTTTCAGAAACTTCTAGGGTTTCTTAAAGGTCATAGCAATACAACCGCAACCTCTCTTACTCACCCATCCACTTTCCAATCATTCCATTTTTAGGTATTTTATAGTGCTAATGCTACTACTTGGGGCTAGGGCCGGCTCAACAATTTTGGACACCCCCCCCCTCCCCCTCACCCTCATGAGCAGGCGCTTCTTGGGGCTACGATGTCCACTCTAGTTAGGATTAATGCGTTTTTGGTCTTTTATAGTCGTTATAAGAGCTAACTTAAATTTCCGCTGGACCTTAAACAAGTAAGGATTTTTGAAATGAAAAAACATACTATCAATTTGATAGCATTAATAACATAATGAAAAAAACCTTGTTGTAATGTAGTGGTTGATATCTTTCTACTATTAAAAAAGAGGTACTTGTGGACCTATTGCCAAACAGATTTCTAAAAGTATTTAAACGAGATATTTTTAGCTCTACATCCAAATACTATTAGATCTCTATTAAATAAAATTATATTAACCTCTATACTATTAAAAGAGAATTAATGTAATCTTTATATCCAAACACTATATAAAGAGAATTAAAAGAGATAGTTCCAAACACTATTTATTTCCTTATATAATATTACAAATCTTTAAAACCAAACACAATGTCTCCTTATCTACTATTGCAATTTAATAGTATGAATTATGATTCTTCTATCACCTTTGTTTGATATTATCTTCAAATTATTTTGAATGATTATATAATACATATAATTAATACAAAAATTAGATTTTTTTTCTGCATATGTTGTGATTCAAATTTTTAAAAACATACATATATTGCTCAATCTATGATTCTAAATACGAATGAATAATACGCTTTACTTATCATGTGTTCAAATCTAAAAGTTTTATTCAGTTTAATCCGGTTTTAGTTGAACCAATTTAAAATTTAAAAATATATAAATATTTAAACTCTATACAAAATTATAAATATTAAAAATATTAAAATTCTATTAAAATTTTAAAATATTAATAATATTTAAAGTCTATAAAATTTTTAAAAAATAATAATATTTAAACTCTATAAAAATATATAGAAAATATGACCATTTAAAAGAAAATTTTGAAATTGACCCAAATTATATGTCTGTAAATAAAAAGTTTGTTACAAAAATAGTATAAAGACGTTTAAGGAACCAAAAATATTTTGTATTTCCTTTTATATTTTCATAATCATTATATTTACAATAATTATTTATTTTCATTACAATTAAATCTCTTAAATATTTGATTTACATAGACATATTTTCTTTAAATATTAAGTCATCAAGATCTTCGATTTAAATAATTAATATATTAAATATATATTATTTTGTTTGTTTAGATTAAAGATAAAAAAAGTTAAATTAGTTTTTATATATTAAAAATATAGAAAAGTTAACAATTCAACATATATTTAAAAACAAGAAATCTCTATATTATTACTTGAGAAGTATATTTTAAAAGATAATTAGATTCGAACCCGCGGTACACCGCGGATCAATTGTTTTAATATAAATGTGTTATTTTTTGTTTCTTTAACTAAATATTTGTATTTTATTATGGTAAGTTAATTTATTATTTGAGTGTTTCTTTATGGTTTAATTTTTTTTTATTTTATTGTTTAACATATATTTATAGTATTTCTTTTTACGGTTTATAATATGCTTAAAATCTATGCCAAATCAATTATGTTATTTATTCTCATTTAAATAATTTATATCAAATCCTACCAAATTAGATATTAAATTAATATAAAAAATCCTAATCAAATGAAAACCAAAACATGTATCGACATTATCTATTAATACCAAAAAATCAAAACATATACGAAGATTAATCGCTTTTAGCGGTCTCTTATAACTCATGATGTCATATAATTACATTGTTTTTTACCATATCAGATTACTAATTAAAAACAAATTTCATTAAATTGATATATATATATATATATATTATTTTTAGTATATATTATATGATTAGTTATCCAATATTTATCTTGAATATGTCCATTTTGGGACAAAAACTGTCATGTCCAATACTTGTTGGAAACTTCCCATCCTATCACCAATCCCTGATATATAATTATCAGTTTTGGAT
This sequence comes from Cardamine occulta, assembly GCA_028015245.1. NCBI lineage: Eukaryota > Viridiplantae > Streptophyta > Magnoliopsida > Brassicales > Brassicaceae > Cardamine > Cardamine occulta. The sequence continues at coordinate 10,002,042 of CM051379.1, read as the reverse complement.
TGATAATTTTAATCTATTTGTATTAAAAATTAATTATTATAAATAGGTAATTTTAGTATTAAATATATATATATAAGTCAATATTAGAAAATTAGTTATCTGTCTATTTTGGGACAAAAATCCATCATATTCCATATCACTTGGAAGCTTTATGTCCCGTAACCGATCTATGTAATATAATTACATATTTTGGATTGATTATTTTTAGTCTAACGGGTAAAAAATTGAGTAAGAGGTTACAATAACATATTCGTATAGTGATTTACAAACCTGTTGATCATTATGATATTTTAGATTATTTTTAGTTTTATTTACATTTTTTGTAAAATATAAAATTAGTATATCGTGAGTTGTGTTTCATAATAACTAACACATATAAATTATTAGAATGTACTTCTCAAATAATAATATAGAGATTTCTTGTTTTTTAAATCGATGTTAAATTGTTAATTTTTCTATATTTTTAATATATATAACTAATTTCAAAATTTAATTTTTATCTAAACAAATGTATTATAATATGTTTGATATATTATTTATTTAAATCAAAGATGTCACTGTTTAAAACCAATATGTCACTGTAAATCAAATATTTAAAAAATTTAATTGCATTGAAAAAAAAATTATTGTTAATGTAATGATTATGAAAAATATAAAAGGAAATAAAAATATCTTTGCTTCCTTAAACATTTTTGTACTATTTTTTAACAAACCTTTTGTTTAAAGAAATATAAGTTGGGTCATTTTCAAAGTTTTTTTTTAAATGGTTATATTTTCTATAAATTTTAAAATTTTAAATTTTTATAGAGTTTAAATATTATTAATTTTTAAAAAATTTCATAGAGTTTAAACACTATTAATATTTTTAAAAATTTATAGAGTTAAATATTATTAATATTTTAAAAATTTTACAAAGTTTAAATATATAAATATATATATATATATTACAGTTTAATTTGGTTTAACTAAAACTGGATTAAACCGACTAAAACATTTAAATTTGAACACATGATAAGTAAAACTTATTGTTCATTCGTATTTGGAATCGTTTTGTTCTTTTTAATAATATGCCTCTGAATCATTGCCTAAATGTTTTAGCCTATGTATTAAACGTAGAACATACATTTTTCTTCATCGATTGAGTAATATATGTCTGTTTTAAAAATTTTGAATTACAACATATGCAGGAAAAAATGTAATTTTTTTATTAAATATATGTATGATATAATCATTCAAAATAATTTGAAAATAATATCAAACATAAGTGATAGAAAAATCATAATTCATATTATTAAATTTTAATATTATATAAGAAAATAATTGTGTTTGGTTGTAAGAATTTATAATAATAGATAAAAAAAATAGTGTTTGGATGCAGAGTTGAAATTTTTTCATTTAAAAACTCTTGAAAACCTGTTTGGCAATAGGTTTACAAATACCTATTTTTTTAATAGTATAGAGATTTATATGTATTAGTTATTATAAAATGCAACTAACGATATACTAATTTTTTTAGTTTTTACAAAGGATATAAATGAAACTAACAATAATCTAAAATATCACAATGATCAACAGGTTTGTAAAATCACTATATGTATATGTCGTTGAAACCTCTTACTCAATTTGCCCATTAAACTAACATAATCAATCTAAATTCCAAAATATGTAATTATATAAAATAGGTCGGTTACAGGACATAAAATTCTGACTGATACAGGATATGATGAGTTTTTGTCCCAAAATAGACATGTTTAAGACAAATATTGGATAACTAATTTTATAATATTGACTAATGTATATATATAATTACTATATATAATATTGACTAATATATATATATTGTATTTATAATATATATATAATACTAGAACTACCTATTTACAATAATTAATTTTAAATATAAATAAATTAAAATTATCAATCCAAAACGGATAATTATATAACAGGGATTGGTTATAGGATGTGAAGTTCCCAGCAAAACATTTTGATGGTAACCCGATGGATTTCTGACCATAATATAAGATGTTTTAAAGTTTTTTTTTTTTTTCAAAATATAAGATGTTTTCATATTTCTATGTAGTTTTTAATTTTATTGAATTTTGTGTGACCGATAGTATTTAACAATATTTTTAATTTAAGTCTAACATTAAATTAGGAACTAGGAAGTATACATTTCAAAAATTTAGAAATACTTATCAGTATAGCTGTAAAAGAATCCAAAACAACTTAAATTAGTAAATTGCATACATTTCCTTTTTCAAATTACATATATCTTAAGAAAATTGAATTATCTTAAGAAAATTACTTACATCTTCATATAGATACGATCGTATCTTCACCATTTCGTAACAAATGAAAATCGAATAATCTTAAGAAAATTGGAATAATAAATTATGTTATCTCTATCTACAAAATATCCATTAAATATAGGGAAGAATCATAATCATATAAAGATGTTGGATAATCAAGCAAGAGATTTGATTTTTTATTTGAAGTTTCGTTTAATTATAATCGACTAAAAAATAAGCATATATGCATATTGTTAAAATTAATTCATATCAAAAAGCTTAAATGATACGTATTAAAATCACTTTATTTAGCACTTTAGCTTAAAATTATCCATGAAGGTATATTTTAATTAATTTGTTATAAATGATTTACATCATTCATGTTTTACTATAACTTTTTTTCTATTTTTATGATAAAATAAACATGCATATAGTTAAAAATATAATTTTCTTATTAAATTTAAAATATATTTTTTCTTATTAACTTTAAAATATATTATTAATTATTACTACAGTTACTTTATTTACTCATTTATTCACCATACGTATAACATCAGCTTATTTGGACCATGAAGAATCCGAGTGAAGAAACAGGTGCTACCCCTACCAAGCTGTGTTTAACTCTCATCAAGAGATCTAGAACCAGCCGGTTTTGCCGAGCCATTCGACAAGACAATATGCCTTCGAGTGAAAATTAAGTTCGGTTTCGGAATTAAAAGAAGAGTTACATAAGTTCAAGGTTGATCGCGCTGCACAACAAATTCTTATGGCCTTTTTCTATTCTTCGTCTAAATCAGAGTCTCAGTATTAGAAGTATGGATCGTTAGGTATTTTTGATCTATCTTCCCATCAACCTCCAACCTCATATACTTTTTTCTATCGCAGAAGTCTTTATATTATATGTTTTCAGGTTTAGTTTTGAGTTAGATTGACCCGTTTTGGATCTCATCACATCATTACTACCACGTCTCGGGAGGTAACAAACCACTCCTCTGATATTTGGTAGATAGCATAATAGGTGGTTTTAGAGGCTATATTCTGAGTGGTTCATTGGTTGCACGAAGTCTAGTTTCGAGTAGACTTTTCTAACAAGGTTAGCGATCTTGTTTTTGTGCTTTACCTGATGCTGCCGGATTATTTGATGTGCCCCTGAGTAGACGTGATTGATTCGTACAAAATCACCCCAACAATATCATTAGTAGATTCTAATATAAATATTTATATTTATTCCGTGTAAGGTAGTAAGCGACACCTCAGTTTCTAGTTATAAATTATAAAACGTGGAAAACACACAACTAGCATGTTAATGTATTTTAATTGAAATGTAATCATCTTTTCAAATGTAATAGAAAGAATAATACAAGTCAATTCAGACCTAAACTTGATAAGATCTTCAAGTCAATAAGAAAATAAATTTTTTGATTTTCCATGCTTTATATACAAATAAAATAGTAGTAAGGTAGGTGAGGGTATGACAAATTAAGTAGAAAAAGCTGTCTATATAAAATTTTAATTAAACTGATTAGGTATATAAAATTTAAATATAATATGTGGTTAGTTTTTTTCTTACATTAGCTAGTTTTAATCAATTCCATGTATACTAAAATGAAAATATGTATTATAATACATATTTTCATTTTAGTATACATGGAATTGATTAAAACTAGCTAATGTAAGAAAAAAACTAACCACATATCTTAAATTGCATATTCTTGGAACAACCTCGATGGATAGGTAACATAATTTTTTGTTTTTGTCATTAGGTAACAGAACTTACATCCTAATAAAATATCTTATAATTTTTTGTTTTTTTCATTAGGTAACAGAACTTACATCCTAATAAAATATTTTATAAGATATTTTATTAGGATGTAAGTTCTGTTACCTAATGACAAAAACAAAAAATTATGTTACCTATCCATCGAGGTTGTTCCAAGAATATGCAATTTAAGATATTTAATAACTTTAAAATTTTGAAATTTCTTAGCTGATTATATATTAGTATTACATACAATTTATCAAATGGGAACAAAATGTTCCCTTAATTAAAATGGTAATTATGAATACAGTAAAACTAAAAATAGATTAATTCATTTAGTTCTATACTTTATACTAATTAATGATTACTATGAAGTATCTAACTAGCAACTACCAAAAGCTTTTATCACAAAAAAAAAAAACTAGCAAGTAGCATCCGCCATTTGCAGTATTCAAAATAAAAAAATGTCATGATATAATCCCTTGAGTAGATGGGAAGATCGATAGTTATTGTAAAGATTTATAATTCATAATATATAAAATCTCCTACATATTATTTTATTTATTAACTATTGTACTACTTAAATCAACAATACATATTCTTCTCATTGTATTGTATGAAATGAAAAACAAACTTTTTGCACTAAACATTTCACATCAATCTTCATTTCATGATGCTTTCGTCTTATTCTTCGTCAACGGTGGAGCAACCATCACGCAACCTTAGTTTTGAAATCAACGCCGTATCTTCCGACGTCATACGCTCTCACATCCTCACTCGCCTCGACGGCGTCTCTCTCGCCGCCCTAAGCTGCACTTGCTCCAACTTACACTCTTTCTCCTCCGAAGAATCTCTCTGGAAAGAACAATGTTCCGCCACGTGGCCTTCTACATTAGATACACGTGTCCAAAACATCATCTCTACGTTTCCCGCCGGTCATCGCTCGTTTTTCTCCGATTCCTTTCCGTTTCTTGAGCATTATTGTGTGATCAATCTCCCACCGTCCGTTGATACGATGGAGTTAATCTCAGCCGTTGATATTTTTTACAAAGATGAAGTCATTTTCTCTAGAGTTCATGTGACGGAGACAGTCTCCGGTTGGTTCCTCTGCTCACCTATTCGTGTCGATCTTGTTGAACCGAAAGAATTGATTCCGGTACGAGTTTCTTTGGTTGACCAATGGGAAAATGACACGTGGAAAAACGACTTGGAGGAGAATCTTTCTTTAAGCTGGATACTCATTGACCCGACCCGTAAACGCGCGGCTGATGTATCAACCCGGAAACCCGTGTCCGTGCACCGTCATTGGTTGACCGGAGAAGTCCATGTTAAATTCTCTACGGTTTTAGTCGTCGGTGATAAGAGAAAATCTGAGCAAGTGGAGTTCACTGTGACGGTGGTGATGGCGGCGTTTAGCCGGAGGGAAGAGGATACGGCGGAGATGCAGATAAGAGAGGTGAGCTTTGTAGGAGAAGACATGGAAGGGAAGAATTTAGGAGGGAAGGGTAGTTTGGTAATTTTGACAGCGGCGATGGGAATGAAGCGTAGGAGGAGGAAAGGGGAAGAAGAAGGGAAGGAGAAGTATAGAGAATTTATGAAGAGGAAGACGGAGAAGGCGGAGAAGAAGTGGTGGCGGGAGATAGAAACGGCTATGGAGACGACGGTGTGTTTTCTCGCCGTCGTTTTACTTGGCTTCGTTTTGTGTTTTTATTTGTTTATACATAAAAATATGGTGGCCATTATGAAGAAACTGATTAAATAGTTTAATAATGTGAGGACGAAAGAATTGGATTCATTCAACCAACCAAAATGAAACTTATATGTCTTCATTTCATATTTTTGTATCAATCTTTTTAAATTGATGGAGACTAATATAGATTTATATTATTTTATTAAACCCATGTTCACTAAGTTTGGTCTGTAGTTTTCAAATAGGTTTATAGGTTTATAGGTTTTGGCTTATGGTTTTTAGCTTCTAATTTTTTAATTTTTTTGTTTTTCAGCTTTGATTTTTGGTATAGATTTAAATTTTAGGGAATATTACGAAACAACCACTTTTTGAATGATTTTTGAAAAAAACACTTGCTATTGTAATATTGGAACAATATAGCTACAACGACAAATTTTTGACGAAATCCTTATTGGGTGAAAGAAAATATTGGTACACAGACACATAATCTGGTATACGAAAACCTTAGTTGGTACACGGAAACATAAATTTTCCATGGACAAAACATAAAATGGAGAGTGAAGTCCACGATGTACTATAGACAAAAATACAAAAAATATATATACAGTTTTCATAAGAATAACAACGGACAATAATTAGAGAAAAACATGTATTGTGTATGTGAAAACATATTATTTTATAATCTATATTTTGTAACCAAGTTATAAAAGATTGACTTTATACTCTAAACACATATTAGAGAACAAAATAAACGATTTTATAGTATTTATTTCATAACAAGTTTACAAAAAAATGATACTATATCTTATTCATATATAGAATGGAAAACCCAAACATATAATTTTACAGTAATCATCCCATAAAAGGATTACAACGAAATGATACTTTATCTATATCCATGTGGAACGGGAATCCAAACATATAAGTTTACAGTTCTATTTCATAAGAAAGTTATAAATGAATGAATCTATATCATAAACATATATTAGTGGACAAAATAGATTGCATATATTTGAATATGAAAATACATGAAAAAATATAAAGTTAAACATAATTTTTTAGTGGACAAAACATATAGCATATATTTGTCTATATAACCACATGAAAAAAATTAAAAACAAAATCAATGTCTTTGAGTATGAATGGAAATTTTGATGTTACTAGATCAGATGCAGGTAAGGAATCCACATAGTCTCTCAAACAAAAAAATATTAATATTTGATTATCATCTGATTATATAATTAAATTTTAAAATTAATTGAACCCATTAATAATAGAAACATATTGGATCGAATTGTCAAGAGTTTCTCAAAGGTTCTCATTTGATAACATTTTCTCATACTTTCTCTTCCTTTTTTATTAATGTTTTTTTTTTAATTGTGAGAGACTCACTTGAAAGAATCTCACTAATCATGCTCTTAGATTTGAATCAATTACCAAAATATATACCCTACTAAAACTAAATCCTATATTATAAATATATAACCCAAACACAATATTTTACCCAATCCAAACAAAATTTTCTTGTGGACAAACATGCATAAAAAATGTTTGTCTATGAAAAATGATGGACAAAATCAAGAGTTATTCCATTGATCATATTGTTATTAACTAAAAAAAATAAAAATAAAATAAAAAGAGAATTTAGTCGAATATGTCACAAACTAAAAAAATACTTTTCAAAAATGTTCATTATATATGAGTGTTTTTAGATCTGGGCATTCGGATATATTCAGATCGATTCGGGTGGGAACTAATCGGATTCGGTTCTTTCGGATATAAATGTGATTAGTAAAATACTTGCATATATAATTGCATTAAAAAATTTTTTTTACCATTATGCGAGATGCTACAAGGCACTAAAAATATTTTAGCTAAGAAGAGAAAATGATAAGTGATACCAAAATAGTTAGAAGTAGTGAGAAGAAATAAACAAAAATATATATCAAATTATTGTTTTTGACTTTTTGTGAAAAACAGTAAATCTTAAAATAGTAAATCTTAGGCCGTAGTGCTATAATATTACCAATCAAAGTATTTGTCTTCTCTTGTTTTGTGGTAGCATTTTCCCTCTTTTTTTTTTGAAAAAGGACTTAAAATACACAAAAGTATAAATATACTCATTATCATTTTTTATTCATCTCTTTTATTTTTCTTTCCTTTCAATATTATTATATAAAACTTGAATTATCTTAAAACTAGCCGACTCGTATCAAATTTATAATTAAAAAGAACATAATATATTTTAATTGATCGATTAGATGTTGACACATGTAAAATTTTTATTTTTCCTTAACCAAAAATAAAATTAATTAAAAATCATATTTACATATACTAATTTATGTGTGTAAATTGGTTGATTAGAATGTGACATGTGTTAATTTTTTAAAATTTATGTAGCATAGATATTAAAAAAATACAATGAGTGCTGAAATACATAATAGCAATCTAAGTTATTTAATATTATTTAAATAAATATAAAGTGTTTTTATCGTTACATTTTAATAAATTTTATCTGTAAGTGAAAATTTAAAAAACTTGAAAAATAGTGAGCTTAGGAATGAATTTTCGATTACTTGATGATAATGTATGTATCTGATTATTTATATTTTATTTAAAAAACTTCATGTATATAAAATTAGTTTGCAGGTGGTAAAACTATTATTTACTTCCTCTGTTTTGAAATAAGTGTCGTTTCAGAATTGACGTTTCCAATTAAGTGTCTTTTTAGATTTTCAGATAAATTTTCAGTTTAAACCATGTTTTAATGTACTAGGTTAAATACATCCGCGTTATTTTCATTTTAAAATATCGTTAAAATCTAATACAGTTATGCAATATATATATATATATATATATTATTTTGAAAATAAATATTATATAATCTCTTATATATATATATAAAGTTATATAATATTATTTTAATTCTAAAACAGTAAATTATTATTTTTTATAATAAAAAATATAATCCAGAAATTATAAATACAATTGATAAAATTCTGTTATTTGTTTTAAGTTTTTATAAATCTATACTTTCATATGCACATCAATTCGTTTTCTTGCTTGCCCATATTATTTTAGCTTAATACATTTTTATGGTCAAATAATCCAATATTTTAAAAATTTTATTTTAAAAAATATTTGGTTATGTTTATAAATTAATCACTACTGTCTCAAATACCACACAATCTAATATATGTGTTTCTTTAAAACATCACTAATCTTCTTATTATCAACAAAGCCTCTTACGACCAGCATTTACTATTGCTTTTGTTCGTCCTAAATTACAATTAAAATTTTCTCATCATTCGTAAAAAATTATTACTGATAATTTAAAAACAAATTTATACTTCCATAGTAAAAACAATTCCTATTATATTCTATAAAATTCATTAAGAATTTATTGGTAATTTTAAAAATTATTTTTAATTTCCAATACTTATCAGTTACTATTTGTTATATGTTTGTTTTATTTTTTATATTTTCTTTCATTTTAGCACGTTTCACAAAATACATATCAAATTTTAAATTTATTATAAAATGTGTAATTTTATTATTTCTAATAAAAGTTTAAACTATTAAATGTTTTCCTATCACATATATTATTCTATTTTTTGTGTAATCCTTAAACACTTTTCAATATTCCAAATGATTTATATATTCTTTTTACTTATACTTTTGTTATAAGTATTTTTTTTGTTTCTAGTAATCTCAGTTTCTTATAATTATTTCTTTTCCTTTTTATATGTTTTTTCTTTTTAATCCTTTTATGATTTAATTATTTTTATTTGAAATGTTATTTACACTTATTCATATTAAAATATTTGTTCAATAATTATATTTATTTAATTATTATATATAATTATATATTATATAGATATATAGTTAGCATGAATATACTAATCATGGGATCTACAATGGTTTTAGTGTCCACATAGAAGGCTTTGTAATATGCTATTTAAATATATTATAATTTAAATTATTAATTTGCACATGATTTAAAATAGTTTATTATCTTAAAACTTGTTTAAGATCATTTATGTTTTTTCTTAAGACTAATAAAACTTTGAAAAATATTACATGCTGGAAGAAAATTTTTTATTCATCTTTAGTAACTAATGATTTCTTAGTATTAGTCAATTACACATTAAGACAGTGGTATTTTTAAAAATGACTAGACGCGGTGGTATTTATGAAAATGTGTACACTCGTAATGGTATTTATGAGATTCCCCAAAACTCTCTAGTACTATTATATTATATATAACTAGATTATGACCCCTCCGATAGACGAGTTTCTAAATTTTTTAAACAAATTAAATATTTTTTTAATAATATGTTTAAAAAGATTAAGGGAAAAAAATAAAAAAGTATGTTTTGTTAAAGAAAAAAATTAGTTACAAAATTTATTTTCTAAATGAATAAACTAATTTATATTAAAAATTTATTATTAACATATACCATGTCGAATAGCTTTTGGTTCCATCTTGTCGTATATTTTTTCGCCACTGTGTGAGATAAACCTACACAAAATATCTGAAACTAAAAAACCAAACCGAATCCAACCCAAAAAGAGTATAAAGCCGACAAAAATCTGAATGGGTTCTAGACTCTTATATCCGAAGGACCGAACTTGAACCGAACCGAGAACTAAATGAATATCCAAAATACTCGAAATATAATTATATACCATAAAATATTAATTATATTTAAACTTGATAAAACTCACTTACTCTACAATTATAAACCCCAAAATATCATTTATTTTTATATCAAAATAAGTGAAATAAAAAAATAACCAAAATGTCTTTCAATTTTTAGTTATATTTGTGACAATTTAACCTATTTTTATTCAAATTTATTTTAATTATTTTATTTGATAATTCATGTACATGAACCTTAGTCGAATCTGGATGGAACCGACCCGTACCGAATTATAAATACCCAAATAGTTTATAGACCTCTAAATCCAAAAATTCAAAAGACCTAAAAAATCCGAATACCCATGCCTAATGTGATATATGTAAAAACGAATCTTGTACTTGGCGACTATGCTCTCGCTTAAATCTAGGCGATAAGTTATTTTGGCAAGATCTCCGTTTACCCTCTGAAGCCCTCTGGTTCAAATCTTATATCGGTTCTTAACTGAATATCCTCGTTGCACCTGAATGATTCATTTTGTCTTGGCGTTTTCTAGAAACATCTCTGACTCAGGCTTTCCGTCTCCATCTTTTGATTTTATTCCTATCATAGGTTTTATAGTTGGAGTGTTTTGTTTTCGAGGGCTTCCTTTCTTTTTTTTTCATCAGATTCTCATTCACCATCATCTCCAACCTCCAACAGAATCCCTGTCGCCTTGCTCCATCATCTAGATCCGAATTATTGTATGAAAAATAACTCTCCCGGAGTGGATCTCCACCTTTTCTTTTTTTTTACTTATTCCCTTTATGAAAGAATAATTCTCAAGTCTTCCTTTTGGGAGAAATCATTTACACAATATTTTTTCTATATGGAGAAAACATTTTCTTCAATTTTTATGTGTAATAGGTTTTTTTTTCTTTGGTTCGTAAACTGTAAATATTATGCATTTTTCTAACCAATTTGTTACCTTGTGTCAATTATATATAACACTTGTCGATAAATCAGATAAAACTATTTAGCAAATGATCTTGAATCTCATTTTAATACTCCTAATATTCTGCACTGCCAATGGTTTGCTTATTTGGCTCATTTGAGGTCAAATTAACGATATTTATTGTATACATGCATAACTTATATTTTTTTATAAATTTTAAATTGGCAACAATCATTATTTCTGAATTCTCATTTATTTGTTTTTTTTCCATAATACATCGTCTCAAATTTCTGTTTGTTTATCCCTATTTATTTGAGGTTCTTTTGCATTTATCACTTGTTTGATATTCGGTTTTCTTCCATTCATGACAAATATTTTCACTAAACATCGAATTTTATAATCCTTTCTGAAATTGGTGATTCTGTAATTTATTGAATTTTATGCAATTAATTAATTCTTATTATTTTATGATAAGAAAGTTATTTAAAAAAAACTAATGTGTGCATGGGTCTATCTATATAACCATCTGATCTATGCATTAAATATTTTTATGCGTTAGTTAGTCCGATCAACTTACTCTAAAATTTATTTAATACTTAACGAATTAGAAGAATGAATCAGGTTGGATTAAACTCAATCAATTTTTTCTTTCAAATAATTAGAAGTGTGTAATTTTTATTGGATCTTAAATAATAGACATATTTAAATTTTATTACAATAATAAGATTTAGTATATATTAAAAAATAGAAAATAAAATCAATTTTATTATTCAATATTTTCTTTGTTGATTTTTCTATAAATTTAAAATTTATTGTAATAATAAGATTTAACATATATTAATAATGGAAAGTAAAAGAATCAATTTTCTTATTTAATATTTTTCTTTTTCGTTAATTTTCCTTTTAATTAAGGAAAAGATAAATAATATAAGTTTTTACATGTGTTAAAATCTAAACAATACAATCACACATGTCATGATTTCGTTAATTAGAACTTTCACACGTGTCGAACTCTCGTAAGTGCAATCAAAAGTTATATAATAAGATAGTAGTTTGCTCTCACTACACACGAGAGTATTATTTAAATATGATTAGTTGCTTTTTTCTTTTTTTTAATCTTACTTTACATTGTTTGTTATTCTCATGATTTATTTTAATATATTTTTAAGCATTCCTAAAAAATCATTAAATTCATCAGCATAAAATTAATGAAACCAACAAATAGTGACATTAAAGGAAATCATGGAACAACAAATCAAAAAATAAATAAAAGATAAATTAAAAAATAAAATTGTGTGTTGATAAATTAATTATAATTAATATTATGATTTTTTATGACTGCTTTAGTGACTGGTGAGGATTCATATATGAATAAGTATATATTATGTTTTATTTATTTTTCTTTGCTTTGTTATTATCATGGTTTTTTTATTTTTTTTAATTAATTTTTGGTTTTTTTAAGTATATATTTTTATGTTGGTTTCTTTGCCAATTCACCCATTATTTTTAAGTGTTTTTCTTTTTATCTTTTATTTTTTAGTTTGTCTTTTTGTTTATCTTTGCTTTGTTATTCTCATCCTTCTTTCTTTTTTAATTATTTGTTGATTTTATTATTTTTATGTTTGATGATTATTGTAATTAATATTATGATTGTCTATGAAGGTTTAGGCGACGGGCGAAGATCTATAAATGATTAAGTATTGTTCATGGTTGTTTTTAATTTTTTTATTTTTTTTATTGTTCTAGTGGTTTCTTTTAATTTAAATATTTGTTGGTTTCAATTTAATTATTTGTTGGCTTTATTATTACTGTTTTTTGTTCTAAGTTAACTATTTGTTGATTTCCTTTAATTTAATTATTTGTTTCTTTAAGGAATAAGTTATAATTAATATTATAACCTTTTGTTGTAAATGCATAGGTGGTTGAGACGGATGTGGAGATGGATGTTGAGATGGATGTTGAGGTAGGAGGAGAAGAGTGAAAAACCATCTTTTTATATATACTAGCGAATGTCTCATGCGTTGAATGAGTTTGAAATTAATATGATAAATATGTAATTTAGTTATTTTTAATTTAAGTTGATTATATTTGTATTTTATATTACACAGTTTTATTATTTATATAATCTCAAAGATTAAACACGTGTTTCGATAAATTTTTAATTTAAAATGAGGAGAAAAAATAAACAGTTTTCAGTTTTTTTTAAAACCTAATTTATTCTAGATAAAGTAACTTGATGTTATATTTCTATGATAACTTGTAAATAAATATATCTCTATTAGTAAAAAACATAAGATATATTTGTTTCAATATAATATTATTAAAAATAAATAACATAATCATGTTGTAATATCTTGATAGCTTTTGAAACTCTATCGATTAATCTCCAAAAACATTTAGTAGCCATAAAAATATTTGTTATATATAATTTTGATTCAGAAATAAGTTATGTGAAAGAAGTATATGTAGTCAGATAAAAAATTAAACAAATGTAATGTAAAATTAAAATTTAGAATCAAATTCTTACCATTATTTTTTCTCAATTGATTTTCAACTCATGCAAGAAAATACAAGATATATGTATTATTATTTTAAATTTTGAGATATGATGAGTAGGATAAAAAATTAATATTTATAGGATGCAAACTGATAGAAGTTACATTTTAAAAATGAATAAGTTAAGAGAAATAATTTGTAAGAATTGTTGATTAATTAAGTAAGTAGGTACAAGTTTTGTACACCAAGTCAAAATAGTAGTATAATTGTTATGAGCTATAATTTTAGTGGTAATTTTATTAAAAAACAATTTTTCTAATTATTTTTAGATAAAATATAATTAAGATAACTAAATGAAAATTAGCTGTTATTCTATATGTGTGGAATATTATTTGAAATATTATTTTCAAGTGAAATATTCTATAGTGGCATGGTGCACTAATTTATCTTTGATTTTTTCAATATCTTTGAATGAAAAGATTTTATAGTAGGATGGTGAAAATTTTCAAATAACTATAATTTATTATGAAAAATGATTAGCACCTACATCAACTATAATTTACTATGTCTAGTCCTTCTTATATATATATATTCAAAAATAATATGATATAAATTATTCATTTTATATAAGAGAAAGTATATAAAGAAGTATCCAAATATGTTATAAACTTCAAAGAATAATTAAAATTGATGTACTATATTGTTTTTATTAGAGTAAAAAATCATTAAATTTAAAAAGAAATTAGAGAAGGAAAAATGGAAAACAAGTGTCAAAATTTTAAGAGACACATGTTAGCGTTTCGTAATACTTTGGAAAAACTTGACTATATTATTATATAAGATATTTAAATTATAAATATGATAGCATTATAACTATGTTATAGAGTTAAAATAATAATTAAAATTGATGTATCTATATTGTTTGTCTAATTTAATATGGTTTTTATTAGAGAAAAAAATCATAAATTTGAAAAGAAATTGGAGAAAAAAAAATGAAAAGACAAGTGTCAAAATTTCAAGAGACACATATCAGTCTTTCGTAGCTCCATTTTGAAAACATAGTATGTTATATAATATATATATATATATATATATGATGATTTATAAGTGAGAATAAATTATGTACTGTATTAATAAGAGGTATTTGTACTCTTTTTTCATTATATATTAAAAAAAGAGGTATAACAGAAATTTCAAGAAGCTATCTTAATATGTGTGAGAAAACCTTAACAAGATTTATTATAAAATGATAAAATATGGAAAAACTTTTTAAGAAAATGTTAGTTTTCCAAAAAATTGGTCAAATTTTAATTTCTTGTTCTTTACTATTTAGGTTTTGTGATCTTTTTTTAATTTGCTTAATACTAAGTAAGCTATAGATTTGATATCTGCGCATATGATATAAAAATGATTGCTTTGTTTATTTAATTAGATGAATTGCGTAGAATTAATATTAATTTTTTAATTTTTAATATATTAAAGTAAAGAGTTAAATTATATTACACAATGGAGTATGTAAGGTTTAAGTTCGGATTTTTAAAAGTTACAAAATAAAATCTAACAAAAATGTGTGAATTGCCATTTATAATTTTAATATTATCAATAAAATCTATTATCGTATTAACGCGGGTCCTAATCTAATTATTCTATACTACTTGAGTTTAATTACTATCTCACACCTCAGCAGTCATATACATGTCAAATGTTGTTGAGCAGAAAAACGTAACTCTCCCTGTAATAATATCCATGTGTAATGTGTTCATGTGTTGACTTAAAATAATTAAACGTATATCTCCATGTAATTAATATCCATGTGCTCATGCGTTGACTGAAAGTATCACTCCATCTAACTAATCTCCATGTATTCATATCAGCTTATATATATATATATATAAACTATTACTCCATCTACCACGTTTAACTTTTATATTTGAATACTTTTTTGAAGTTTTAATTAAGTAGTCTAGTTTTACTTACAGACACGAAATTTAGAAAAAAAACAAGGACAAAAGACACTAAAGTCTTTCCTGATTTCTTGCCTTTTTATTAGGAACTCAAGTTCGATTTTGTCACTTGCTTTGTTTATGCTTTGTTTATGGATTAGTATGATACATATCTTGTTAACTTTCTTACGTATTTAAACACATATGTCAATGATATGAGAGTCTTGAAATTTGCAAACACAGCAACATATAATTCGTATCATGTTAAGTTCCTTTTTACTTTTCTAAAGTATGAGTTTTCTTTAGTTGTTCTCTCGAAATAATGGTTTTTTATCCATTAATCTTGACATAATCCATTATGTTTTCCTTCGAAATAATACTCTTCTAGCTATTTCCATAGAATTAAACTTTCTTTTAGGTCACTAATTTGTAGAATTAATTAATAAGATAGCATGTGTTCGGAGTCTTCGGACTCTGAAATCAAAACCGTATTCATAACAACTAATGATAATACGGCTGCATAACATCTGAAATTCAACACTTAATTTAGGTAGAACATACAAAGCTATTTCAATTTGAAAATAGATATTAAAACTTTTTTTTAATGTCTGTTTGATTATTATTACTTTGAACAAGAGAAGATAACCAATTGGATTATCAAACAACATAGATCTTATTACATCCAATTGGCTACCCCTTACATTATTGAACATAAAGATAAATAAACTTAAACATAAACTTTGAAACTCAACACACCACCTTGAACTTGACTCCATCATAAGATATGGAGAGGATAAGCTGAACTTTCGCAAACTTTGGATTGTTTGTTTGAATTATTCTCCGCTTTCTCCACCTTCGACACAAATGTAACCGGTTTTTTCGGGTTCTCATCAACAATCAACTGTAAAACATCTGGCTTTGAGTAATGTCCAACCGCATCGAAGTATAACTTAGCTCTTGCAATATCATCAAGATCTGGATAAGAAAAAAATAAACCGGTATTGATATGAATAGCCCAAAAATTCATATATATATTTTCCTATAACCTAAGATTAAAGAGGAGTACATATATATATATATACCAATGGGTTTATCCATTTTTGATTAGGTGTAAGTTTTGTATGGGTGATTTAGCTTAATATGCATAGAAGAACAAAAAATAAGAAAATAGCATTCTTTTATTATTTATTTATTAGTTCTCTCAGTGAAGCTTAAACTGGTGAAACTGCCTCTAGATATCTGTCATGTAGCAAGAGTTAATGCTCTGAGTAGCTGAGAACCGTGTGCATGCACAACAAAATTCTAAAACCATATTTTATAATTTTTAGATACAATTTTTGCTGTTTTTATCCAAATATGATTTACATGTAATCACTCATATATAATAAATAAATGAGACTCTCCAGAGCTTGACCTCATCATCTATGAATATATAAAAATTGACATATGTCTAATTATTAATTTTATATAAAAATATGTATTTTAAATCTAATTATTTTGACAATATAAAATCATTAATGATTCAAATTAAATTTTAAAATCATAAAAGTATAACCCTTAATTAATACAAAAGTTTTTTTTTTTGAATCAAACCTAAAATTAATTCAAATCAAAAAATATTTTTACATAAGTGTAACAAAAAATGAATAGTTTAAACACTATTACAATTAATGTTTTGAGTTTAAACATTTGTTATCATGAAGCAAACCATGTTTTCATGTGATGTCACTGTATTTTACATGTTTTTAACCTTAATTTCTCATCATTTTAGTGTAGTTTCATCCATTTTTTATACCACTGTGCATCATATTCTTCACTTTAGAGTACTTAGGACATTTTGCATGTGCATTGCATACATTCTACATTTTGGAATGGTATTAGGTGCTTTTGGAGCTCAGGACTACACACATGGAGATTCGCACCATATTCGACCAAGACTGTTTGAGTGGAGAGCTCGAGTGCACATATCTTGGAGGACCCGTCAAGACCACTCGACCATCATAGCTTGACCAGAGGGCTCGAGTGATGGTAGCTTGAAGAACAGGACAACTTCACTCGACCTCGGATTGCTCGAGTGGGTGAGTTCGACGGAAGAACCTGTATTTGGACTAACCACTTGACCAAGACAACTCGACCTATGTGCTCGAATGGATTTTTCCTTCCCATACTTAATTTAAGTTTTTGTCTTTTAGTGTTTATTAGGGCTTCTAGGCCTTTTAGTATAAATACAGTTGTTGTTTACTAGCAAGGGACACCTCTGGAGAACCCTAATCTTGCCTCTAAACTTTTTCTCTCTTGTTCTTCATTTTTCTAAATGTGTATCTCTGATTTCTTCTTATCTATTTACTATTTGCAATTATTTTCTTCTTCAACATTGTTCATCGCATCATTATCTATATCATATGTCATTTTTAGCATTTTCTGAGTTTTTGCATTGATGATGATCATGATTGCTGAGTAGGTGATTACGGAATTTAGGCATGGGTTAGGTTGATTACTGCTATTGATTGATCCATGTATTTGAGTATTGCTTTGATTTCATTTTTTTTGCCTTCTGGGTGAGTGTTCTTAATGCTTATTTCTTTTTGATCAATTGAAATTTGATATCAAACAATCTCTACATGACAGTGTTGATGAGATTGTTGGATTCAACTTTTTCCAGAAAGTAGGTTACACTAGCATGTTGAACTAGATCTAAATGTGATGAGTATCCTGTCCTAGGAATGCAGTTGTTAGGAAGTTTAGTTGGCTTTAATGAATTGGTGTTTATTGCTTGGCTAATTGTATAACTCTAGCAGAATCGGGTAAGTCAGCAATTAACATCGAGGTCTAGTAGCACGACAATGTATTAGGCTGATTTAGAATTCATTGTCAAGGGATTAGCCTATTGGATGATCTTGTCATTTATCCAGTCAATTGAGAGCAGTGATTAGTCAATAAGTCCATGTCTGAGATCCCTATTTATTTCTGATTGATTTAATCTTGTGTTCTTGCTCTGTTTTGCTTTGTTTACTTTTCCTTTCACCACTCGACCTCTCTTACTCGATCACTTAGATCGAGTGCTTTACTTCTCTGTTATTCTTTGTTTAGCTTGACTGTATACACTCAATCCTTCATGTCGAGTGCTTCTCTTTGTTTTGTCGTTTTCCTACGCCACTCGATCTCTTTACTCGATCATTTAGGTCGAGTGCTCTACTTGCTCTGCTTTTCTTTGTAGTTCGATCACCCACTCAAACTGACAACTCGAGTGGGTATTTTATTTACTTTACTTGCACTATTTAGGTTGTTAGACATCCACCATTTAATCTGCTTGGCTTGACTTAAATAAATTGATCGCAT
>CM051379.1:9932853-9982853 GCA_028015245.1 Cardamine occulta | reverse complement strand
TCTCATTGCATACCACAGTCTTCCTGATTGGATTGACTTAGTATTCCCACCACTATATTATAATTGCAAACCGGTCACATTTAGCATTTTCTTGCATTGTTGTTGTGTGAGTAAAACCGTGTTTCACCATGCCTTTCTCATATCTCTTGTTTCCCATTGTTCGAAGAGTAGACAACCACTTCCAGACTTGCTTATTGATGCTTTGAGGCAATCGCTGATGATTTCTTGACGGTTCTCCATGTCTTTTTTATGTTGTTTCTCTCTCTCCAAATCGTGTGAATGCAGTTTGAAGTACATACTTTTATAAGCCATAAGTTGATTTTGGTTTGCAAAGCATCAATTAGCCGCTCTATGATTTTGTCCCAATGATTTGTATACCTTTTTGCTATGAGATTTCTCATCAAGCTGCTCCAAATATCTCTCATGAAACTACATCTGAAGAAGATATAGTTTCTTGTTCTGATCGTTTCTTGGAAGAACATACAAGATGTATTTTTTCCCGATCAAATGCCATGTGAGAACGCTATCTCCTGTGGCGAGTCGATTCTGCACTGCTAACCAATATATAAATGTCAACTTAGGAGCATGGGCGAATGCACAGTAGTGTAGCATGAGCTACGATAGACTTGATGACCGTTGATTCCGTCGAATTGCCATTCGTGGTAGGTTCTTGATAATTGGGAGAAGATGTTTTAGTCGATTCACAAATTTTTTTGAGATCATCTTATATAGGACATTGCAGCAAGATATTGGCCTATAATCTTTCATCTTTTTTGAATCGTTTTTTCGGTATAAGAGCAAAGAGAATATAGTTAACTCTCTTTGGCAAGAATCCTTTATCAAAAAAATATTTTTATATAGCTACCACAACATCCTTCCCCTATAACGATAAACCTTCCTTGAAAAATTCACTCATGTAACCATCAAGACCCAAAGCTTTGTTTTCCGGCATTGCAAATAACACTGATTTCACTTCTTCCTCTGTGACTGTCTTGCTCAACAACTATGCATATGTTTCACTACATTCATTGTAAGCTGCAGTTTTATGTGATAAAAATTGATTGAAAAAAATTTCTGCTTCGTCCTTTATGTTCTTTTGAGTTACTGCAAGTGAATCATTATGCCTATGTAATTCTCTAATATCATTGCGTACCTCTTTGTTTTTTACCTATTCGTGGATATATTGGTTGTGACCATCTCCAACTTTTAACTAATGTAGCTTGGATTTTTGTCAAAGAAATTTCTCCTCTAACACAGCTAGTTTTTGCCATTTCTCGAAAGCTCTAGTTTCAGCATCAATCGCTGCCGGTGATGGGTTTATTAACGTTTTTGTCTGAATTTCACAGAGAATATGATGAGCTTTCTTTGTTATCTGAGATAAATCTCCTACTTGTTCTTTACTTAATTTCCTTAACTCAAGCTTTAAGTTCTGCAACTTCTTTGATGGAAAAAACACTGCATAAGTAGAATTAAATAGGACCTCTGTATCACCCTAGTAATCTGCAACCTTATATTTTCGGCAGAACGGGTGCCAAAATGCCTAAAGATGTCTGCAACTTTATCTTTTCCTGAAGGAAAATGACAATAAGCAATTGACTAAGATAGATGAAAGCATAAACGATATGAGCAATAATAGAAAATTACCTGAAGAGACGTTAGCTGTCGATTTACCAGAATCAGTTCGAGAAGAAGGCAAACTACTCGAGCAACATTCGCTGGATGATTTACGATGTTCTGGCTCGGTTTAGGGTCCATTGAAACGAGTCATTTCCGAGCATTTTCAGATGAAGATGTAGAAGGCAGCATCGAAGAGGCTTCTCTAGGATGTTTGGACTTATCACCTCAAGGAGTAGAGGTAGTTTCCAGTTTTTTCCTTTTGCAAGACATTAATGCAAGAGTTTCATTGTCATCTTCGTCACCAGTACCAATGAAAATGGAAGAACGAGCTGGACGAGATTTCTCCCTTGAACTGGTCCGAGACTTAGAAGAAGAAGCAGGGAAATCCGCTATTCGACTAACTTTTGAGAAGCACATTTGTTCATAGTAGCAACTTTTTCCTGGTGTTTTTAAATGGTGTCAGTCTGATCCTTAATCTCTTTCTTAACAGCTTTGTGTACTATCTCTGCTATTCTCTGATCACGAAGAGATAAATGAGAAAGGTTTCATATTTCTGGAGGATCCTCGATACAATGACGTTCCCCGCTTCTGATGCATTCACCAGCCTTGTGTAATCGTTCGAGGATAAAAGAGTTCTATTCATTCCTTCTTGATTATCATCTTGTACAAACTAAAGAAGTCTTCCCAAGAAGCATGGCGAATTTGAGGAGCTGTAAAAGAAAAGAAGTAACTTAAGCAAACAATGAAGAGGGCGGAAACAACAGAACGTTATGACTAATTGGAGGAAACCAGAAGTATAAGCATCTACCTGGAGCATTTGCCCAATTATGATGCAACATTTTAGACAAACCATTGACAGAGGCATCGTCAATTTTGATAAAGAACTAGGATTTCGACCAAAATTTATCTTTGTCTAAAAGCCCAACAATCAAATTTCTATCATAGTTGGGATAATTCGTAAAGTATCTTGATACTTTCTTCGCGCTGCGAACATTAAAGAGTTCGAGGAATTCGGTCGCGCTGACCAGAGACTTACCCTCGGTGGCTACTGTGAGCAAGCACAATATATTTTCAAGCATGTTCAGAGTCATCTATGGAAAGGCGAGCCTGAGATGGTTGAGATAATTTAGAAGCACTTCGGGAAAAAGAATGAACACATCCCAGCTGATATATGATGATTTTGGCCCATATTTACTACTACTTTCTAGTCTTTTTTCGTGTTTATATAGTCATTTTTGAGTCATAACAGGTCAGAAGGAAGTCTTTGAGCATGGATTGGATGGATTGGAGCTAATAGGCTTTTGGAGCAAAAAAGAGTGGATTCACAGCAAAAGGGTCAAATTCACACGCGAGCACCCAGTGGGAGCACATGCTCCGCCACCAGAGAAAAATAAAGAGCCCGACTTGACCTAATTTTTGGCGTGATTAAATAGATCAAGCCACCCCCAGAACGCGATATCTTAACTTTTAGACGTTTTTCTATTTTCTCCACCATCTCTCCTTCTCTCCTTTGCTTTTGGTTTTCCATCGCCTTTGTACCTTCTTCATCTTTGTTTGTTCTTGCTTTTAAGATCTGGAGGATCATCCACTACTTTGTTTGAAAAGAATTCTGAACCTTATTTTATCTTTAATATTATTCATGAATTTCTTTTATTTCATTGTTGTGTTTTGTTCTTCCATGTCTGAGTAGTCCATTAACTAGATTAGGGTTTTCAAAAGTACTCATAAGATGATAAACTGAGCACAAATATGATGCATAAATATATACTGTCTTCGCCAATTGTTGGTCTTAATGCGTAGATTAAACTGGCCACTTAATTTATGATTTCAGGTTAAACTTATTCACGAGAGTGCTCTATGTTGCTAGAAAAGACATTGGTGAACAATCAGACCGTAGACAACGAGAGTTGGTGCGGCTAAGTGTGAACATATTGAACTCATTCGTTAATGTTTATCTGCATCTCTAGGTCCAAACGAGAGTTTAGGTATTTAAGTTGTTAGATAAAGTTGTCGGCGCCATGAGAGTGGATCGGCCTTATTTTTATGTTTGAGTTCAGGACTTGTGCTGAATTAGATCCTGAATAGTTGCTAAAGTTTTCATCTCTGAATCACCGGCGAAGTACCCTGATCTAGTGCTTTTCTTTATTTAATTTACAACCGTTTTATTTACTTGCAATCTGCTACAAAACCAACCACATACTTTTGTCTTACCTTTATTTTTAAATCTCATAAAATTATAGTGTAACCTTGGTCTCTGTGGATTCGATCCCATTTATATTACTGCGATTGTCTGTGCACTTGCAGATTTATTTGGGTTAAAACTATGTGTATCAAGTTTTTGGCGCCGTTACCGGAGACCAATTGCGTTACCTTTGATTTTTGATTTTAAATTCAGTCTAAGAAACTACTAATTCTTTCTTTTTCCCTTTTTTCGTATGTTTCAGGTGCATGGCCAGTAGAATAACAAGTAGAAACTGCACTGGGAATTTAATCAATTTTTTGAGCGAAGACTCACTACCGCCAACATTGGCGAACATGACAGTGGAATGGCTGCTCAATTGCAGATGCTTCGGGACGAGATGGAACAAATGCGAAGAGATAGACAAGAAGTTCAGCAACAACAGCCTGGTATTGGAGACTCGGATAATCCACATGCCTACTACCAAAACCGAGCCGCCATTAGGCCTCCAACCATTCAGAGGCAAGACTTCAAAATCAAACCGCAATTGATTTCATTGGGGAAGCAACACCTTTTCCATGGGCTGAATGTAGAGCAACATTCTTGAATCTCTTCTACACCAAGTCAAAAACTGCATCCTTAAGGAACAAGATATCCTCATTCCAATAGTATTATGGAGAAGCTTTTTGTGAGGCTTGGGAAAGGCTGAAAGAAAATCGCAGAGAGTGTCCTCTCCACGGATTCAAGGACGAGCAGATTCTGGGAATTTTCTATGATGGTGTTGAGTGGGATTATAGGAATGCGCTGAATGTGGCTAGTAATGGCGATTTTATGAGCAAGACTAAGGAAGGCGCTTTTGAGCTGATTGAGAACATGGCTTCGAGTTCTAACAACAAGTTTCCTGAGTATGATAGGTCCAGAAAAGTTAACAGCATGGAGACACAAAAGATTGATGAGCTGACGGCAAAGGTGAACCTACTCCTTAGGGGAAACCAAAAATCGGTTCATTTTGTGGATGAGAATGGGAGCACGCCTATCTCCCAAGAGTTTGAAGAGGATGATGATGCTGGTATACAAAAGGTTAATTTCGTAAGTAGACAGGGATAGTACAGAACCGTGGGTTCAACTTAAACTACAAGAGCCACCTGAACCTTTCTTACCGAAGCACCAAAATCGAGAACCCACAAGATCAGGTTTATTTGCAGCAATGAGGGGGTATGAATCAGTTACCACAAAACCAAGTGTTTCAGAAGTCTACTCCAGCAACCAGCAGGAGAAACAGTTCATCCCCAATCAAAACCAGAACAGATTTCAAGAAGAAACTCAACAAAAACCTTACTTCGCAACCGCCCAACATTCCACTCCTATGTCGGATTCTAAAGATGAGCTAAATACTCTTATGCAGCAACTCCTGGTTAATCAGCAAAAGGCTATAACTGAGATTAATGTCAAGGTTGATCACATGTATAATGATCTGAATGCAAAGTATGAAGCCGTTACCGCTACGTGAAGAAGCTTGACATGCAAGTTGCCAAACTGCCAAAACAATTAAGCGATCTAGTGGGACTCTTCCCTGGTAAGGAGAGATTAATTCCAGGAATGAGTATGTTAATGCCGTAGAGCTTAGAACTGAAAGAGTGTTGGCACCGCCAATTAGCCCTAAAATCGGAGGAAAGATAATGAGAGTGCTACAGAGCACAATACCCAAGAGAAAACTCTGGCCACAAAAGAAGTACTGATGGGACGTGGTTCACACTCAAGAACACCGGTTGAGACTGCTCCAGCTGAATCTTGGACCAAAAATACCAAGCACCCAAACCTTTCTCGGGAGCACATGCTCCGACAGTGTGCTCCAGCCAAATCTGCAGAAACTCATCCAGATGAGAGTTTTTATATACCTAGGGTTCCTTACCCAGTTCCTCCAAAAAAAACTCGAAAAAATTTGGAAGCTGCGAAGTGTAAGGAGATAATGGAAGCTCATAAACTTAAAGAGGTAATATATTGGGTTCCATTAACCCAACTAGAAGGTACATGCGATTCAACCCTTGAAATTAATAATTTTGAGGATATTCAATTGCCTAGAGTTGTTGGAGATGAAGTTGACTATTTTATGATGAATTCGTTTACTTCTGAAGTTGACTTTATCTATCCATTAAATGCATTTGATCCTCCTAGGCATTCAATGATCAAAGAATATTTCAAGATATATGCTACATTTGTAGTAAACTTCATTGGTGAATGTTTTGTCTATCTACCATGGGCAATTGTGTGTGATTTTGCACATATTGTTTATTGCATTAATAGGAGAAAGACCAAAGGACCATTGGTCCAACCTTTTGATTCTCATGATTAACACCTTTCGTACATCGGTCAAGCTATAGACCTTAAACAAGCGTTTGGTGGGAGGCAACCCACCGGTAAGTTTCTGTACATATTTTTCTAAATTTGCTTTTATTACTAATTTTTGCTTGTAGTTTTTATTAAAAAAAAAAAAGAGAAAAATTAGCGAGCACCCCGCAACAGTTCGAGAGCACCTGCTCCGCCAGGGTGCTCCGCATGCAAGAACTGAAACAGAAGCTAAAATCCAATTTTTAACACACACCCCCAGCCTTCGTCCAGCACCTCCGACACGAGCCAGCTGCGGTGATCCAGACACCGCTACAATGCGGTGAATTCTATCCATACTTTATTCTTATCATTGCATTATCAATTTTTTATCTTTTTCATTTTCCAGCCAATCTTTCAGTTTTTTTTCACACCGAGGACAGTGTGATTTAAGTCCGGGGGATAGGTCTGCTACTAATTTATTTTCCTTTTCTTTGAGTCTTATTTTTCATGTTTTTCTTTAGTGTCTTTGTTTCAGTCCAAATCAGGTGCATCTGCTTCATTTCTTTATTTATTTTCATTTATCGAGTCTGTGTCAGAAGCAGCTGCTACATTTTTCTTTTATTGAGTCAGTTTATTCGAGTCATTTATTTGTATGGGCGAAAAATATCACTTATGGGAACTGAGAATCTATGATGCATTTAAACTATATTGTGAATTTTTGACTATCTCTATAGTGACAATCACTGCAGAACCATGAGTACAAGGACAAGCCAGACCCATCCCACACTCAGATTCCTCCCTCTCTGGAATGATATCATCTCAGTAAGGTTTATTTGGAAAGCAATAACTCTACTCTATTTGAGCATGGATTTGATGGACTGGAGCTAAATGGGTTTTTGGAGCAAAAAGGAGTGGATTCACAGCAAAAAGGCCAAATTCACACGCGAGCACCTAGTGGGAGCACATACTCCGCCGCCAGAGAAAAATAAGGAGCCCGACTTGACCTAATTTTTGGCGCGATTAAATAGATCAAGCCACCCCCAGAACGAGATATCTTAACTTTTAGACGTTTTCCTATTTTCTCCACCATCTCTCATTCTCCCCTTTGCTTTTGGTTTTCCATCACCTTTGTACCTTCTTCATCCTCGTTTGTTCTTGCTTTTAGGATCTGGAGGATCATCCACTACTTTGTTTGAGAAGAATTCTGAACTTTATTTTATCTTTAATATTATTCATGAATTCATTTTATTTCATTGTTGTGTTTTGTTCTTCCATGTCTGAGTAGTCCATTAACTAGATTAGGGTTTTCAAAGGTATTCATAAGATGATAAACTGAGCACAAATATGATGCATAAATATATACTGTCTTCGCCAATTGTTGGTCTTAATGCGTAGATTAAACTGGCCACTTAGTCTATGATTTCAGGTTAAACTTATTCACGAGAGTGCTCTAGGTTGCTAGAAAAGATATTGGTGAGCAATCAGACCGTAGACAACGAGAGTTGGTGCGGCTAAGTGTGAACATATTGAACTCTTTCGTTAATGCTTGTCTGCATCTTTAGGTCCAAACGAGAGTTTAGGTATTTAGGTTGTTAGATAAAGTTGTCGGCGCCACGAGAGTGGATCGGTCTTATTTTTATGTTTGAGTTCTGGACCTGTGCTGAATTAGATCCTGAATAGTTGCTAAAGTTTTCATCTCTGAATCACCGGTGAAGTACCCTGATCTAGTGCTTTTCTTTATTTAATTTACAATCGTTTTATTTACTTGCAATCTGCTACAAAACCAACCACATACTTTTGTCTTAGCTTTATTTTTAAATCTCATAAAATCATAGTGTAACTTTGGTCTCTGTGGATTCGATCCCATTTATACTACTGCGATTGTCTGTGCACTTGCAGATTTATTTGGGTTAAAACTATGTGTATCACCAACCCAAGAAGTAGACTTCAAAAACACAGCAATAACAGGAGCGAACGGTCTCAACAGACTCATTGGAAGTCGGCAACATAAATTCAACTTACAAAGGAACCTTACAGCAATCACTAATAGTCTAGAGGGATTCAGGTGTTGATCGCATATTATAATAAGGTCTGAATTTATCCTTGTGCTGAGTGCATAAGATGGGAGCCGACATAGTCTTAGCAAATTTTAAAGTCGGCACAGTCTCCAGGATTTTCGCCTTAGTAGTTTCAATTAAGGGATTGTTCAAAAAATCAGACATGATTTCGAAACTAAAAAGAATAACGAATCAAAGAAATGGAGAAGGAAAAAGCAAATTTCCAACAAAGAACGATGGAGAGGAGAAATCATGAAGTTGACGGAGAGAAAAGTAAAAATTAAGAAGAAGGGAGAGATATTTTACTTAAATTGAAGAAGAAGAACCGTCTCCGGAGTAGTGAGAAGTGGAAGGATTTTCTGCGTTTTAATAAAAATTTCCTAAATAAATGGTGACAAGTGTGAAGGCAATCAGATCAGCCGAACTCCAAGATCTAAGGGATATGAAGGCGAGACGTGGAGCAAATTAAGGAAATTGGAATTAAGGAGATAAGTGTATATTAAATCACTTAACTCCTCCGAGCTGAGCAACAACTCACAGGACCTGGAGGGCAACTATTGATACCGGACCCCGAGCAGAGGGATCCACTTTCCAAACAAGACAACATGTGTCTTCCATTTCATCATATTAAAGAGGAAACAGCTCGGTCCATGATTAGTCAAGTTAGACGGACCATTAAAGAGGCGGACATACCGAGAAGAAGTTCGGAGGAGCGAGGTAAGAGCAGCTCGCAGAATGATAGAAACTCCCGGAGGAACAAGGAAGCGCAGAGCGATGAGAGTTCGTGAAGTGGCAAACACCAGCCAGCTAAAGGAAATAGAGTTCAAGAATTGAGACGTTACAAAAATCAAGACCAAATGAAAACCAATACATTCAAAGAGAGTCATAGGATTAATTAGAATTTATTGATTACATTTAAGTCGTACATCATGTATAAATATCGACCCCCATAGCTCTGTAAAAGGGGTCGATATATATTTTTGAAACTCTAATGCAATAAAACAAAGTTTCTTCCATTTTTATTGTGTAGTACAATTTCTTTACAAATTCTAAGTTCATGTTTCAAGTGTTGGATCCAGTATCCACACAGACCACACCGACTACATCCAACCGGCCTTTGAACGGTTTAGGTGGCTCAAGACAAAACTTCAGCCCATCACTTTGATTCGTTCTCGACTTCTCACCATTCGGTGTATCAAATACAACATTTTTGCCTTGTAACTCCTACTAACGTTAGAACATTAGCAGTATTCGCGTCAAGAGCTAATCCAGAGCAGCCAGCGATACATCCTTGATTACGAGACTACCATCGCCACCACCTATGACTGTCGATCACGAGTCATGCAGATCGTTGTGGAACCAGATTCCAGCACCCGATTCCTGCCTTCCGGGTGGCCCCGTTTATGCGTCGGTGTCTGGAACGGCAGAACTTTAACCATCTTTGACGAACATGACCCTTTTTCTCTATAATAATGATGCGGTTGACCCCAACAACATTTTTGACTTAGAATCATTAAGGGTTCACGTAGCACGGAATATCGCCAACCTAAGGCAGATAAGATCTTAGATGCACACAACAACAAGCTTAGTGCCTGAGATAGACCGCGTTATAGAGGAAACAAGGCACACCCAGTTTACCAACATGATTGCCTCAGCTCGCCTCAGTGACGTTGGAAAGTTGAAATTCCCAGAATACAACGAGAGTACGGACCTTAGGGCTCACTTAAGGATGTTCAGTTTTGCAATGGTATGAGCCCATCTGATTGACAAAAAGATCGAGGCGGGGTACTGCCGTATTTTCGTAGATACCTCCTCGGGCCCACACTATAATGGTTCGCAAACCTCGAGGGAAACTCTATCGATAATTTTGATAATTTACCTCTGCTTTCCTCAAACAGTATTCCATCTTTATGGAAATCAAACAACGGAAGGCGACTTTTGGAAATTTTTCCAAGGATAAGAACCATTACAGGCTTACATAGCCAAGTTCAAGGAGGTCAAATCCAAAATCGCAAACTTGACAATACTATGGCAATATCGACTTTACGAAACGGGTTGCGGATAGGCTTAAGATTTTATGAGAAAATACTGGTTCGGCATCCTGCGTCAATCGACGACGCACTGCACCACTCTAAGTTGTTCATTCAAGTCGAATTCAAACGAGTACTTTGAGCTTGCCAAACCACACATCGAAAGGCAAGTGGCAAGATTCCATTCTCTCTCACTTACGGGATCAAAGTCGTAGTCTCTGCCGAGGTCCTGGTGTTGGGGTTTCAATGCATTTTTTGTTCCGAATATGAACATCTCAATAACAAAATGATTCAAAATTTTTTATACCTAATCGATGAACTTCAAGATCAAGCTATGATATGGATTCAACACTACCCACAAACAACCGCATGTTTTTACAACTCTAAACTCTGTCCTTAGAAGTTCATCGTAAGCAAACTTGTCCTGTATCTTTCCAAACAACACAAATATTTGATTGCGAGGTTTAGGACTCCTAAATATCTTTAAATTATCTAAGTTTTAAAAACAAATATTAAATACATAGGGGGAAAAGCAAAACAATAATAAATTCCCCGAAGAATTAATAAGGGCTTAATTTGGGCAAGAGTGGTGACGTGGAAGTCATACGTAAATGTTTCAATACCCGCGCAACAGCTGTGGGAAGAGAAAAGAAAACTAAAACGCATGCGTAAGTGAGAGACCAAAATCAGTTGGTCTGATTGTCTTTTTTTTCCTCCAATTCCCGAGACAGAGAGAGAATTCTTCTTTTTTTTTGACTCTTCAATTTCCCCAAAAGCCAAAATAATCTCTTCTCGGCGGCAAGAACCCTTATCTTTTTATATGGCAACTGCTGCAGCAGCGGTTGAGTCGGTAGATGTTTCTAGAGATCCATCTGTGTCAATGGCTGTGTCGACATCGTTCCCTGGTTTCAAATTCTCTCCTACAGACATCGAACTTATTTCTTATTACTTGAAACGGAAGATGGATGGCTTAGAGAGGTCTGTGGAGATTATAGCTGAGGTTGAGATTTACAACTTCGAGCCTTGGGATTTGCCCGGTGAGTTTTTTCCAACTTCTTCTTCCAAAGTTATATATATATTTTTAATGTTTTTCTATATTTGGGTTATTCTTGTCGGAAGAAAAACACAACTTACTATTTTGGGAACTCAGAAATCTCGTTATAAAATACTAGTACTTGGCCCTGCCTACTAGGTTACTTGTTTTTTAAAAAATTCAGTAAAACCTCTATAAATTAATACTTGATAAATTAATAAACACTATAAATTAATAAAATTTGCTGGTCCCAAATCGGACCGGTGTAAAAATAAACAAAATTAGATACGATAATAAAATAATAATTTTTTTACAATTTTTATGTAAATATATGATCCCATTAATAACACAAATTAATAATCATGTAAATTTTCATATATATATATATATATATAAAGACAATATAATTTTGTTTTTATGAATTTATGTTAGAACCCATAAATAATTTTTCTTATATAAGAAAATATTATGTTGTATTTTAAACTGTCTTATTATTATAATGTAAATAAAATTTTCATAAAATAAAAAAAAATTTCTATAAATTTTTAAATTATAAATATGCATAGTTTTTATTTTAATAGTTGTATAAACTGTTTAAATACAACAATTAAGGTTACTAATCATAAATTTAAAATTTATGTTAATTGTTTATATAAGTGAATTCATCTATAATCTTTTTGTTATTTATTATCAAAATAATTTAATTTATTTTAATATTTTAAACTTTCAAGTCCAAAACTATTAAAATTTATAATATCCAATACATTAATTTTATTTAGATCAAAAAATTTTAATTTTTTAATTTTTAATTTTTGACAAACAAATCTCTATAAAATAATAAATATTATTTTATACTATAAAATATTAATTTATAGATAAATTAATATCACTATAAGTTAATAAAATATCATGGTCCCAACATTATTAATTTATAGAGGTTTTACTGTAATAGGGGATCTAAGTTTACCAATTTGGCATTAATTGTTGTATTTCCGGGAAATATTCATGAGAATTTCATTGAATCTAGAGTCCTATGTGAAGTTAGGATATGTCAACTTTGATCTCTTTTGAAATTTTGGTGACATGTTTGATAACTTTCATCTTATTTCTTTGGTTATGTTTTCTAGGGAATTTGTTATATAAATTGTCGCAGTTCTCTTGGCCTGTGAAGCTCACTCATTACCCATGTCAATGAGTCTGGTTGAATCTCTAATCATGTGGATAATTTCTACCAGTTTTATGGAATTAGTGTATAGGAGAAGAAGTTAGGACATTGAAGTTCAAGAATATGAACTTCTTTCTCTTTTGAAAATGGTGTTACATGTTTGATAACATATGCCCACTTCTTCACGTTGGTGGTACAAATTTGTTGAAAACCTAAGCCAAGATGAAAAACGTAGGATTGGTATGGACATGTGATTACTTGACTTTTTTTTGTAGCTTCTAATATGCAATTAGGTGTTAAATGCATCTAAATAATGAAAATACTGCGTTGTGTTTCAACATTTGCTTAATATGTGTCCCTGATTTGTTCCTACTTGTTGTTATCCCTTTTGTGAGTTGAACTTCTACAAACCGAGATCTTTCATTTGTAAGTGTTCACCGTGAAATGTAATTTATATTTGCATTAACAAGTTCAGGCGTATGAAAATTGAGGTGTACTGTTGGCTATGCTCAACGAAATCTTGTTGTCCTTTGTCTGAGAAAAAGTTGATGTTTCTCCTTCTTCTGTTTCCCTTCTTAATTGAAATTAACAAGTTCTTGTATATGTTTCTCCCAGATAAGTCTATTGTTAAATCTGACATCGAATGGTTCTTCTTCTGTGCTCGTGGTAAGAAGTATCCTCACGGTTCACAGAACAGAAGAGCAACCAAAATGGGATATTGGAAAGCCACGGGAAAAGAACGTAATGTGAAGTCAGGTTCTGAGGTGATTGGAACAAAGAGGACACTTGTATTCCACATCGGCCGTGCACCAAAAGGTGGAAGAACGGAATGGATTATGCATGAATACTGTATGATTGGAGTATCACTGGTAAACTATTTTCTGATTCTTGACACTTTTCTATTCGCCATATAGTATATTAGAACAGTACATGATTGTTCAAACTACTAACTATAACATAAATGATATTGTTATCCCATAAGAGGTGGTAATGTTGACTATTTTGCGATATTAGTTGTATTCTTGTGTAAAAAAAATACTCGAATAGTATATTTTATAGTAAAAGAAGCTTGTGTAGGTATGCGGTTTCGAAGTTTTGGAGTCTTTATGCCATTTAGCTGATGAGGAATGTAGTTACATTGTAGGCTTACGTCGTGGCTTACGTTTATTGAATATTTCGAGTATTATATAGGATGCTCTGGTTGTTTGCCGAGTAAGGAGAAATACCGAATTCCAAGGGGGTACGACTCATAAGCCACCACAGCCAAGTTTATCACCTGATAAGGACATAGACTTGCATAATGATCAAGATATTTCAGATAGTATTTCTGGCTGGGAAAATATGGTTGATTTTTACTTATCAAGTGAATCAGGGCAAGAACTACTCAGTGAAATAGCAGAGTCTTCACCTTCTTCACAAAATCCACAGGTTAGTCCTTTTATTTAGCTCTCCATATTTTTTTTTACAGATATGTGATGCCATGCATTTACGGGTTGACATGGTGCAATCACCAAATTTTCCATATTTTTAGGTTCCTAGTGAAGAAGATTTCTACGCGGATATCCTAAGGGATGAAATAGTGAAGCTAGATGATCCGGCGGTATCCGGTAATACATTGACCAATGTACCAAGGCTTCAATCAGAGTCCAACACCACAAGAGTACTGCCTTTACCCAACATGGTAGACAAACAAATGCAATCGTTGCTACAGAAACTGCCATTGCAGAATGACACTGGAGAAGAAAACAACATATCTATGTCGAATTGCTTTATCGGTATCTATTAGATCAAGTCTATAAACCGAGCGCGATGGGACGTTGTTGCTTGGATCTTGGTTATGATAGCCGTGTTGGTGTTTTATCTAGTGTGACGTTTAAAGAAGGCATCTTCTGGGAAATTTGCTTGGTTCTGTCTTAAATATTTAGAGAAGATAATGTTCTTTGTTAGGCTTAGTTTACGTTATCCTTCTCTCCGTTATATATAAAAATTTATACTATAGATGTCTATGTGTTCTAAGTAAATGAACATGAGGTTCTTGAGAGATGAAATTCTGTGTCAGATAGATTTTTTATCTTTATAAATTCATTGTCTACAAGAGCTGAGTTTTCAGCTTGAGAAGAGATTTGAAACAATGTCTTATTGAGCTTTGTTTCGTGGTTATCTTTCTATTCGTTTAAGACTTTTGTAAGGCCGGAATCCTGTATAGATTTCCGGTTAACTGGAGGTTTTAGCTTGTAACACTTATCGATTGGATTACTAGCTTTTTCAATTGATATTCTCGATTGAATCACCTTTAATTCAATTGACAGAATAAAAATGTATTTTCTTTCCTTCTTCGGCTTTTCATATCAAAATCCCGATGGTTCAAAAGTTTTAATCTTCACAAACTTTTTAACGATTATTAACACTTTTGAATTAGAGTGATATCTTTGATCTTCTTGTTAAAGGACGAAGTTCTTCTATCACATCGCATATAAGATGAATCAGAGCTTCTATTCAAATGATAAGTCTGATTTTCTATCGGAAGAAGAGGAGGAAAAGATTTGACAGAAAACATATATATATGTTCTATTAAGTTTTTTGTTTTGTTTTGTTATATTTTGGTTTAAGTATTAAAGAAAATATTTTTACCCTTTTTAGGATTTCATAGTGTTACTATAATATGAATAAAATGATATAGAAATCAATCAAACGAGAGAGAATTACAAAGTTTGAAGATTTGGATAATCAAGTTCCTCTAACTCTTCTTTACAAGCATTTGAGGAGGAGTTGCCCTGTTGGTATAAGTCGGAAATTAACTTTTCTGAGGCGTGAGAATTATCTAAATCACTCTAATTTGGCCAGTCAAAGTGGTGCCATGCTTTACACTCATTAGAAAATCCGGTGAGTGGGCTATTCGACAACTACACTCACCTTGGATGGGATTAGTAGGATGTTAAATTCTCAGATCACCTCTGCTTATATAAATAAAAACTTCAACAATCTGTATTATTCTTTTAATCTTACTTGAACATATTCCATAAGATTTTTTTTGACATACCAAGTGGATTTGGTTCCACAGATTATAGTAATAACTACTTAGTAAAGGCTATAAAGCTCTTGGGCTTCTAAACCAATTGCTTCTATTAATAGTATGTTGCCATAGAAATACATTGTCCTCAAATTGAGAAGATTTGTGTGCTAAACTTGCTTTCACTTCTTCCCTTCCAAGAGTCCACCATGCGGCTAAGTATCAAATAGGATCTAATCCATACAAATGATCTTTGATAGCACAATAACCAGATTGACCCACTGATTGTCATAATAATGTTAAAACAGCCAACAATAACGTCATTGTTAGATTTTACAACCCAATGGGTCATCTATTAAAGGCTGTCTAAAATTGCTTTGTGAACATTACTAAATTTCCTATCTCTATCTCCTCAATTAATATATGTTTCCTATCTCTATCTTAATTAATATATGCAAGGGATGTAGGTTGGAGAACTAGGGGGTGTTTGTGACAAATTCCAAAATTAAAGCTAAATTACTAAAGTAAATAAAAGCTGGGTTCGTTTTCCACTAGAAAAGGTGAAATTGTGGGGTCATTTTGCAAAGACGTTTTTGCGCATTCTCAGCTTAGCTTTTGCGATTCTCTCTAACAAACACAAACTCAAACTCATATCGGATTTGCGCCGTGAAAGTATTTTTGGTCACGAAATCGGCTTTTAAAGATCTCGTTCAATTTCAGCATCCCCAACCCCTAAAGAAGAAGAAGGTCGATCATGAAGTTTGGTTATTCCTCCGTTCAAATTCGACCTGTAAGTTCAAAAGATCATCTTAATCGCTTCATTGGGTCTTCATTTTTGTGAGTTCTGAGAAAATGGTTAAGAATTAAAAATTGAAACTTTATCTCTTAAAGGTCTTTAATGCGCTTATTGCTTGAATTTAGTAATTACTGATAAGAATAGAGTATAATCATGAAGTTTGGTAGGCTTGTTGTAAATAGTGTATAGGTTTATGAAATTGGCTAATTCCTTTTAAGTTTATGTGGGAACAGGTGTTTTAAACAAACTGATAATAACAATGTCGAAGCCGATCCTTCTTGTGTTTCTACTAGTTGTACTTATAGTAACCTCTCAGTTTGAATGGAGACAACAACCACTTGTTGACTTAGATGCAGCCACTAGCTTGTCTCAGAAACAACAGCAAATTTCAGATAGGGAAGAAGCTGTTAAAGAGAAGGTACTGATTCCCAACTCTTTCATGCTTTTTTTCTGTGTTCCCATTTTAAAAGATGAAGTTTTTAGCTTTATGCAGAATAGATGAAATAGTTTTGGGATGATTAGTGGTTAGTACCTTATGGCTTAGATGTAGTGGTTGCCTTAGTGTCCACCTTTATGTTTTTTTTGTTGCTGGATGTCATACTTTATGATTGTCTCAGCTAAATCAGTTTTTAATCCTTGGTTTTTGATGTATTAAAATGTGTTTTGATTACCATGGAATCTATTGTTTTTGAATGGAGTTTATTCTTTGCTTTGATTACCTTATATATGTATGGATTCTTTGCATTCTAAAATGTTTTCTTGGATTGGATTTCGCGTCTTTTTCTGTTTTTCTCTGTGATTGATCTGGAATTCTCCAATAAGAACTCTTAGAATTGTGTTGAATTATTTGCTTGGATCGCTTCATGGGTTTTCTCTAATTCATAGGATTATTGATAGAAGTGAAAAATCTATAAGAGAGAACTTCTTTGATTTGACATTTGAGTGATCTTACTTGATATTCATTGGGCATTAGGACATGAGTAACCTCATGTTTCTTCTTAACTTCTAATCTCAATGTATTCTCTACCATATCACTCTTTTAGTAATCCACACCTTCCATTACTGATCCATCTTCCAGGCTAATCTTTTACTTCTGTGGATCAGGAATGAGTTGCAACACTATGATCACATATTGCATTTAGATTAGCTTCAAATCCAAGGGTTTGAATGAGATGAGGTAGAAAGATTAGGAGCTTGTATCTTTTGGGACCAACATGATATGAGTACTTAGCTTATGCTCTTCCATCTTTATAATAACGCATTATAGGTTTCAGAGAAATGTTTACTTTATCACATTTTAATGACACTTGTAATAGCTGCAAATCCAAGAGTTTGGATTAGGTTAGGTAGAATGATTAGGTACCTTAGAGTTTGATATGAGTTCTGGGTTTATGCTCTTTAAACTCATTCGAGGATTGGTTTTAGATAAATGCTTACTTCGTTTGTTGGTAGGATGGTTCTCACTTTAGGGCATTTCAGTCGTACTTGACCATCTACAAAAAAGCTGATAGTCTAAAGGATCCAAAAGTCTGCACTTTTTTCTTGTTTCAGTCTCAGTCTCAGCTACTATATTCTGTCAGAAGAACATCAAATCTAACTAATTCACTGTTTTTTTTGTTTGCAGATTATCGTATCGCAAGAGAGGCATATCCAGAGGCTAAATGAGCTTGTCAGGACTCTTCAGTTGCAGTTACTGCAATGCAAGGGAGAGAATGAGACACAAAATGCCACCAAAAGCTATCATCTAAACAAACAATTCATTGAGGTCGAAAGGAAACAGATCCTAGAAGGCTAAACTCCACTGCAAAAACAATTCTAAATCACTGAATCGATACGTAAAAGTTGTGAAAGAAACATTACTCTTTAATTTTGTGTTTGAGCTGTTGTATTGTATCTGTGTTGTGCTTAACGATACATAACGCTTAGAATTTTTTTTTAAAAAATGGTTAGTTAATTGATACATGAGACTATGAAAGGGTAAGAAAATTTTGAGACTACGAAGTGAAGCAGCATGAAAGCAACAGTGAGATTGTTTAGTTTCCTCTTCACTTGATTAAAAAACACTAAAATAAACAACAGTTTTTAACATTCTCAGTTTCTAAAGGACAAAAGTACAAACGACAGAAACAAAAGGAAATCTTAATTGTTTTTGAGTTTAGATCAAAGCCTAGTAAAACCAGGTATTTCTTCAGACTCGGGAGAAGGAGCAGACTCAAACAAGGAATCTTCTTCTTCTTCTTCTTCTTCGGGAGGAACAAGGAAGAGTAGACGACAAACTAAGATTCTTAGAGATTAAACACAGCAGGGTCATATGATGTATTGTAGTATACTATCAACTGTTCAAGACACGGCATTTTCTCCAAGAAATGATTCATCTGCCTTATTTCTGACCCGTTCTCTTTAAACAGAAATATTTTTAGCACTTTCACTGGAGAAGTTAAAAGGCAAGAAGGTTGCTTTGGGTGGTTACAACAGCAGACATTCCCACAGTCATTGTTATATTTGTGGTCAAGACCCTGAAAAAAGCATAACGAAAAGGTTACATAGTTAATTTGTAATTGTTTTTTTACGACTTGATAAACAAAAGATGCTTTAAGAGGTTTTCTTTTGTACCTTTAAAACAAGGGTTTCAAGAATTGGACAATTCTTGAGAAGACTTGGCAATGAATCCCATCCTATTTTTGCGTTACTCTCGATTGTTAATTGAATCAGGTTGTTGAAAACTGGTATTGGCTCACAGCAGAAACTAAGTACCTGAAACAAAAACCAAATCCACTTATATCATTAATTACTTGAGATCGATCATCAACTCAAGAAGTTAACCGATAGGAATGAAATACAAACCTCAATAGTTTTGGCAGATAAGTAAAGGATCTGAACGTTGCAAATTCCCATAAGAAAATCCATTGCACTACAGACCATCATCTCATTTTCCACATCACCTTCTTCTTCAGAAAATCTTGCATCTGCATCTGCATCTTCAAGTTGTTCTTTTGTAAGTCGAAGACCAATATGAGCTTCAACAAGCAAATCAAACTTCACTTTTGAATACTTTCCCGCAACAGCATCAGAATATTCTAGGTAAACAAGATTTGGAGTATCAAACAACACGCTCTCTGGATGCTCATCAGTTTCCTCACAGAATAACTTTAGCCTCTTGAGTGTTGTACTAGACACAGAAAAAGTTCCAATGTTCCCAACCAATATTCATCACAACTAATTCCTCAATCACAGGACAACCAGAAAGAAGCTTTGCAAACCCAACACTTTCTTCCACAAACACAACTGAATCAATATAGAGAGTCTTTAGCTTCGGAAGAGAAACATCATCCATACTGTAACTGAGATCATCAGCAGGTCCTAATTTCAACCTAACCAATGTCTTGCTCACAAAGATCCTGGAAGACAAGGTATGTTCTATAAGGCTTAGACAAAGATCTGATACACCGCGTCTCAACACATTATACATCCAACGATCGATACGAGCGTAACCAACATAATCAGCACAGTGTAGAGAGAATCTGTTTACAACAGCATTCCCTTGCAAAGCCAATACTCTATCCACAAATCCCATAAAAATTTCACTAGGCTTATCATCGTGTTCTTGTTTACCCACTTCAGGATGCAGATACACCGAGTCATCAAACTCAAGATTTGTTGCAAATGCAAACAAATAACGCCATTTTTTAGAGAGAAGTGATGTGGAAGCTGCTTCTTTTGTGGGAAGGAAAGATAAGATGTGGAAAATTAGAGGTTCTGGTAGACTGCTGATTATATCTCTTGAGGCCAAGTCCATCTTGAAGATCAACACTTTTCAACCTAAACAGTTCGAAGAAGAAAAGGATTTTCAGAACAGGAACTCAAAACACTTCAGATACGACATTCTAACATTGCAAATCCGTTCCAAGGTCTTGTCTTTTTACACAATTGTTAAGGTTTGATTAAGATTACCGAAAGAGAAAAACAAAGACAAAGGAAGCTAATTGCTTGAGAATAATAAATAACAGACAATGCTTGAGGACAAGAAACAGTAGAAGAAATACTTACTTGGAACCATTCGAGTATTGAGAATTTCAGATTCGGAGGTTTCTGGTGGTGAGGAAGCTGAAAATGAAAAATAGGGTTTTTGTCAATCGTCCGTCAGTGAGTAGCGCGATGGGTGAATAATCCCAACGCTGGATCGGTTAAACGTCGTCGTGTTACGGTATAACCACTGATGCTGCATATGCTTAACGTCGGCT
This sequence comes from Cardamine occulta, assembly GCA_028015245.1. Taxonomy (NCBI): domain Eukaryota; kingdom Viridiplantae; phylum Streptophyta; class Magnoliopsida; order Brassicales; family Brassicaceae; genus Cardamine; species Cardamine occulta. Next base: position 9,962,397 of record CM051379.1, on the reverse strand, counting down.
TTTGGTGGCTACTTGAAGTTAAGCAAAAATTGCTCCCTAATTTGGTTCTTAAAAATTGAAGGAAATGGTTGTGACAAGTTTAGAGAATAGTTTGTGTTTGTGTCTTTGTTTCTATTATTGGTTAAATGGAAGACATACATGATACAACTCTATATAGTATATGTATATATATAAGAGCTTAACATATCTCAACGAGAGTTAGGACTTATCTAAATTTTATGATATATATATCTAAATCATCTTAATCCTTATCCCACTATGATTCTAGAATATTCTCGGTATGGGTTTCATAGACTTCAAAGGCTTCGCTTCATAAACGAAGTCCAACGGTCCATGTTACTTGATCAAACAAACAAATTTGAGACAGGATCAGAGAACATTCATCGATAATCCCTAATAAACTTCAACTTGAAAATAAGGGTGGAAATTCAGCTTGTCTTGGTCTTGGTAAAGAGAATAACAACATCCCATGAGCGCAAATTCTGCAGCTCTACAAACAATTTTTCTTATTTTGACAATCCACAAACCGTACTAAACATCTCTATACTGTTAAAATTGAAGTACAAATGAATTATTCATGTATTCAAACAACAAATAGTTATTCATGAATCAAATCACTCTCATATTTAGTTTCTTTATTTGTCTTATTTCTAAATGAATCAAAACTTGCCAATTCGCCGGAAGCCCACAACTTAGCTAGATGTTTCTTAAGCACACTGCAATCCATAGTCGCATGCCCATTTACTCGAGGTATGTCGCAATACGCGTTTTCATCCCACACCCAAGTTATTCTTCTTCCTTGAGATGGCCTTCCAACACTATTGTTGTATGGGGTTGCTCCTAGACGCTTTGGCTCCTTGCCCTCACAAGGCTCAAACTTTTTTGATGTGGGGCCAAAAGTCGTCTTAGCTAGATGATACTTTTTTGCGAAGGTTAACATTTCTTCCTTCACATCTATCCAGTTGTTAACTCGGAAAAAGGCATCTTAAATGGTTGCTGATCGGTTCACAATGAGCTCTTCTTTGAATCTAGATTCGTGCCAGAGTTCATTCGTCAATGCGGACAACGCTGCAGTCTGGGAAAATTTGGGCATCGTCGCTAGTATTTCTTTATACTTTGCAATGTACTTCCAGAGGGGCTCCTGCGGACCTTGTGATAAGTTTCACTGCATAAGAAAAGCAGAAGACAGCTCGTTGAAGCTATCGATCTTCCCAGGCTCGAGCCGAGTGAACCAGAGAAGTGCTGGATCGACAGATTTTCTGAGAATAGATTGCAATATCATGCGTCCTCTTCATGAGCTTCTAGGTCAATTCGAGATGCTGAGATCTGAAAAGCAGCTAGGTGACTCTTCGGATCACCCTTCCCATCATAGGTTGGCAGGTTGACCTTACTGCAATCATTAATCTTAAAGTTCGCAATTCGTGCAGTTAACGGGGAACACCTTGTTTCCTTGATCACCTTATCGATGTCGGGAGCTGAATTTGTTGCTCGATGGAATTTTGACTTCATCTCCCTCAGCTCGTTACGGACTTTATCAAGGTCAAAAATAGTAGCTTGATTCATTTCATCAACAAGCTCGTTGGGATCACCAGTATGCTGGTGATCGATATCCTCCACCTCGTTTCCCATTGGATTGGAATTTGCGGGATCTGCGGGAGTTTGGGAGTTACGAGCTCCAGGGGAAGCAAATAACGCACGCTGGTGAACATTCCCCGTAGTAGTTCCTGCAATAAAAAAATCCACTCGAGCAGAAACAAGTGAATGATTTTTGATTAAAGTTATATGGGTTGCCTTTATTGTTCTCAAATCTTGCTCCATTGTGACGAGCTTAGCATTCAAGCTGTTGTGCTCTCCGCAAACTGCTTAAGAGCATCGGCGATATCAACCTGATCTGTCATTGTGCGGATTTGTGGATCTTGGTCCCTTCGTAAGATTCGTTAATTTAGCCTAAAGGCTCCCACAGACAGCGCCAAAATGTGGATACAGGATGCAACACTCAAAATATGAATAATGTTTATAGAAAGAAAGTAGTGTCTCTCTTAGTATTTTTGTATGATCTTTTGTGGAGAATGTGCTGAAAACGAGATGTATATTATTCCGATCATCAAAATCTCCCCTTACAAAGTTTCGAGCCTTATATTTATACACTGTAGGAATTTAAATGCTACTATTAAACTATACATGCGACCTTGACATTTAAAATATATGATGACGTTGTTGTTTATTGTATCCTGCCAAAACAATACAAAAAAGTCACTCAGTAATACTAGTTATCCACAGGTATACCTTCTCTTTACTTAGTAATAACAGTTTCACCAAGTTTTACACATAGAAATCATGATTTTCAGTAATACCAGTTTTACTAGTTTTACCCAGTTCTCCTATCGCAATAACTCGAATTGGATGGTTTTGGATTCTAATCTACTTCCAATTCACTACGATTCAAGCACTTTAAAGTCCTAATCAACTCAGAAACCATGGTAAAACATCCAATGTGCATACCCAAATAATCGAATCCAATTCAATCCCTCAATTTGCAATTCTAAAAGCCAAATTCGAGCCAAAATACATCAACTCTTAGCTTCAAGAACGGACTTGGATTTTATAGCTCAATGCAGCTCGACGGAGGCTAAGTAACGGCGATCCGACAAAAAAACGGCGGTCCAGCGGCGAGTTTCATGGAGGGAGGAGGACGGTTTTTTCTGAATTTTGTTTATATTTTTTTTCTTTTCCTATTAAAATCATTTAGAGAGTGGGAGCATTTTTGTCTTACAACATTTCATTAAAGAGATGAGGGATATAAAGATTAAAGAGAGAGATAAGAATTTTCTTTTTCTCAATGAGGGTATACGAGCACATGGCCCTCTAGTCTCTTCTAACGCTTTTTTGATTTTTTTTTTAAATCAATAACAAAATCATTTTTATAACGGATCTCTTGGAGAATTTTGGTAACGTAAGAGGGGCATCTGAGAATTTTGATCCGAAGGGTAAGCTGCATTTCATTTTGTCCGCCTCCGTAGAAAGCAACTGATGATTCAGCATTTTCCCTCACTCGTCGTACAAGGCGGCTGTAACGAAAGTTAGCCTATTTCTACTCTAGTAGAAAGTAAAATGTTAGGTGAACACCTAATATAATCACAATTTTCCTTAAAAATGGCGAATAAACCTAATTTTCAATAATACCTATTTAGTGTATGCTATATTTTCTGTTTTAAGTGTAATTATTTGAATTAACATTTGGATAACAAGCTGGATCCTACAATTATTTTTTTGTTTTTTTAATTTTTTCTGTCATTCCAAATAATTTTTTTTTGAGTCAGATACAATAGTAAAAATTTAGTATTCAAAAGAATAGAGTTGGAGAGAAAACAGACATCTCGAAGTTTAAAAGGGTTGATCAAAATTCATCACGGGTGAGTAAATCGAGCCAACTTCTCATAAGCCCTTAAATGGGAAAATAAAATCTGCTATGTCCCTATTTAATCTACATGTCCCTTTTTAAAATGTTTCAGTTTGTGAATACCAAAATAGCCTTCTTCTAATTACTCTCCAAAATAATTAAAAAAAAAAAAGAAAAAAAAAGAAATCTCTCTTTCACTGCTCGATCGGAGAAAACGTCTCCGCCGAGTCAAGCATCGTCGAGCTCTCTCCGCCTCCGGCGAGCTCAGTGGTCGACCTCTGCCTCACCGTCGAGCTCTGCATTGGTGTTACTCCGTCCTTGATCTTCAAAATCCAGATTCTTTGGCTCAAATTAGGTATTTAAGTTTTAGATTTTCAAACTGAGGATTTTCCATGCACATTTAGTGTTTTACCATAGTTTCTGGATCGATTAGGATTTTAAATTGGTAACAAACGAATTTCAGTGGTTAAATCGTAGTGTATTGTAGATTAGAAGATCCAATTTAAGTTCTTGCGATAGGAGACTTGGGTAATACTAGTATAACTTGTCACTGGTATTACTGATAAATGTAGTATAACTAGTATAACTTGTAACTGGTATTACTGATAAATGTAGTATAACTAGTATAAGTTGTAACTAGTATTACTGATAAATATAGTATAACTAGTATAACTTGTAACTAGTATTACTGATAAATGTAGTATAACTAGTATAACTAGTATTATTGATTGAGTTTTTTTGTATTGTTTTGATAGGATACAATGAGCAACAATGTCAGCATACATTTTAAATGCCAAGGTCGCATGTATAGTTTAATGTTGAAGACATCAGTGGAGGAGATAACTTTGTCGATGATAGAAGTTAGGATATACAAGAAGCTTGCATTAGATGAAAGTAAGGTTAAATTGCAATTGACTTACTATCCACTGCTGGTGGGATGTGAGGAACAATTTATTATTTGTGATGATGAGGATGTGTGTATTTATCTAACGTCCATTGATAAAGAGAACCGTAGATGTATTTTGTTTGTGGAGGTTATCACTAGATCGGAACTGCCTGAGCAACTGTCGAGAGCCAGAAAAAGTTCTTTTGGTAAGAACTATGGCGACCTGGATTCAAATGATGGTGTAATCGGAGATAATGCTATTACTCTGTACGTAGAAAAAGAACTAGCAAAACAACAAAATGAGGCGACAGTGGATGATGATGAAGGTGTGGATTGGTCGTATATGGGTGATGATTATGTAGAGGTTCCACCTGTTGTAGAAACTAGTCAGTTTGTAGAGGCACGGGAAGACGGTTTGGGAGTGACTGTACTTCAAGAATTTCCAAATAGGAAGGCATTGCAAGATTTGGTGGATAGAGGCTCATTTGTCAACAGTTTTTGTTTTGATATAAAAAAATCTGAGCCGGGACGTTTAGTGCTCAAATGTAGTCAAGAAAGCTATAAATGGGGTTTACGAGCTACAAGGATTCGAAATACAGAATTTTTCTCGATTAGAACGTACACCAAGATGCATACATGCTTAGTCAGAGCGACAGCAGCAAAATGAAGAGGCAAGACACACCACAATTAGTTGCATCCATTTTGGTAGAGGATTATCCAGGAAAAATGAAAACTCCAACTCCTAGAGATATCATGGATCTTGTTCAGACAAAATTAGGTGTGAAGATATCATACTCCACATCATTGAGAGGGAGAAATCTAGCTGTTAGTGATTTGCGTGGTACCTCGGAAGAAAGCTACAAGTTGTTGTATTGCTATTTGCACATGTTAGAGAAGAAAAATGATGGTACAATAACACATGTGGAATTGGATGAGAAGGAAAAATTCAAGTACCTATTCATAGCTTTAGGAGCTAGCATTGAAGGTTTTGAAGTCATGAGGAAAGTGATAATTGTGGATGCAACTTTTCTCAAGAACGGATATGGTGGTGTATTAATTTTTGCTACAGCTCTAGATCCTAATCGACACCATTATCCCTTAGTGTTTGGTGTACTCGATGGTGAGAATGATGCAAGTTGGACATGGTTTATGGAGATGCTGAAAACCGTTATACCAGACTCTTCCGAATTGGTATTTATGAGTGACAGAAATGCAAGGCTCATAAGCGCCATAGGTAATGTGTATCCCCAGGCTCATAAGCATCATAGGTAATGTGTATCGTACTCCTCGGTTGTTGGGTCTGCAGGCTCCTGCAATCGAATACAGTTATAATCTAGTTTTTCCAACTATTACCGACAGTTATACTCCAGTATTACAAGTTTTACCAAAATCTTACCTTCTCTACAAATTCCTTCACAGAAGCTTCCAACCATCCAAGTTTATTTTCAAACCCATCAACCTTGTCCAAAAGTTTAGTCATCTGGGATCCCATCCTATTGATGACATCCACCAATTCGGCCAAAGTTGGGTCTCTCGGTCTTTCATTGGCGAGGGTTTCGTTAGCGGGTCTTTCGTTGGCGGCGGCTATTTCCTCGTTCACCGCATCCTCAGGTTCCTCTTCTACTCTCGTAGCCATATCTTGGTTGTACATCTCTTCTAGCGTAATGGTTAATCCTTTACGGGTACATTGCATCCAACTATCAACAACGACATCATGCTTATCATCATCGTCATCTTCTTCCGTGATGTCAGCCATAAGAGAGTATTCTTCATCTCTAACTGGTAGGATACTATCAATATCCTGTCAACGTAAACAATGAAAAAAGATTAAAAACATGACAACCCAAAATAATTCATATGCTGAAGATAACTATTATAACTAGGATAACTCACCACAGTTGTACTAAGTGCTTTGTAAATTTTTGAAAGAGGAAACCCTTTACATTCGCCTTTCTTGAACCTTTTCTTGCACATCCTAGGACAATTTTTGTCTGCCCCTGGATAAGCTTCTAAGAATTGATCCCCCAACTCCGGAATTGCCTCAAATGCTAAAAGCTACACAACACACACAACACATATAGTTAGAGTTAGCTTCAATTATAAGAATTACTAACAATGAACAATAACCTCAAATAATTTTAACTAACCTCAATAGGAATACAAAAACCTGGAACCGGCCATAATGTACCCTTGACGGTCCCTCCAAAATGAGCCATTGTGTGCTCGATCTCTCCTAGCATGTGATCAAAAGACAATCTCCCCCAAGAAAAAGTCTTACAAAAATTGAGATCATCCACCACTCTTAGAAAGAAGGGCTCCACAGGGGTGGCATCGTCTCCCATCTTCGTTTGTGCGATCACAATGCTGGATAAGAAGAAGAGGATCGCCATCTTCAACCTATCTCGAGATCGCTCTCCCAGGACCATTTCCTCTAGCTTCTTCTTCACGTCTTGATATCGGACCGTCATCCCCTTAAATTGCCTTTTCATAAAGGCCTCACCGCCTGCGTTGTTATAGTTGACAGAATAATTCTTGCAGTTCAACCCTGATATCAAAGTGTGCTCCTTGATCCTATAACGGATGGGAGTCCCGTTGACAACAAACCACGCTTCTTTCTTCTTTTCAAGGCATGCCATTCGGAGAAGGAGCATCCACATCCCCATAACCTTGTGGTTTCTATCCCGCGGCATGTGGAATATGTGTTTGAATTGCGGATGCTCTTCAAACCATTTCCGCTCAAATGCCGTGAGGGGATGTTCCAACTCATCAAGCGTCTTCAAGGCTTCGTAAATATAGCACCGAGTTGCCAATTTGATTTTCTTGTTGTACTCCGAAGGCGCGAAGTACATACTTAATGGCTGTAGCGGTGCATATCCATCACCACCCTACAACAAATAAAATTTTCCAAAATAAAACGACTTAATTATACATTTCCCCAATTCAAAATTAATTACCTCTACAGCAAATCTAATTTTCCTAAATAAAACGACTTAGGTATACCCAGTGTTACTAGTTATACATTTCAAAATTTTATTGAACTTACCGTTGAATCGCTAACGGTCCAGGTAGAACTTCCCTCAGAGCCCTCAAATCCCCTCTTCCATCTATTAACTTCTTCTTCATTCCGGCGGACTCCTCCATCATCCTCAACTGCCACTGTTTCGTCCTTCTCTTCTTCTCCTTCTTCACTTTCTTCTTCTTCACTCTCATTCTCTTCTTCTTCACTTGTTCCAAGTGAAACACTCCTCTCCGGTTCTTTTCACCACCGGTGACCCCTCTCTCTCTCCGTCGTCTTCTTCTGTTCTTCCTCCTACCGGAGACTGCTCTCTCTCCCCATCTTCCTCAGTCGCCGGTGACCCTTCTCTCTCTCTGTCGTCTTCTTCAATCCTTCCTCATACCGGAGACCACTCTCTCTCCACTCCTCTCTCCTCATCTTCCTCAGCTGCCGGAGTTTGCTTTTCAACTACTTCGGGAGTTACCCCTTTTCCATCAACCGATCGCTCTTTATCACGATCATCACTACCTCCTACCGTTTCCTTCTGAGAATTCTTCATTTTCTTTCCCCATCTTGTCCTAGCCATTCGTGCAAAGGATCGAGATCAAATTGAGATACAATTGTGAGAAAATCGAGCTAGTTAGACGTAGTTACACTGTTCTTGATTGTAACTCAGTATGAGAGAACCGACTGTTTTGTGAGTTTCGATTTTAAAAATGAACAGTTAGGGATTTAAGATGATCGATTTAAGTGTTCAAAACTGTGTGGAGAGGAAGGAGAAAGGGACGCGACGTGTCAGTTATGTAACAGCTCAGATGAGTGGCTGAGATTAAAAGAGGAGATGAGAAGAAATTAATCAAAACGACACCGTTTTGTTCTTGGTATGGTTTGTAGTTTCTATTTTTTTAAAGGGTAAGGTTGAAATTAACCAGTTTTTCGAATTAAAATAAATCATACAGAAATTAATTATTAGATGGGGGAGTTTTGAGATTTAAGATCTCCCTTCAGGGGCTTTGGAGACGTTTTCTCGAGTAAATCCCAGAAGCCAGTGACGTCCACCAAGTGTTTCTCCAAGTGCAGCTGCTCCACAAAACTGTGAATATATATATATGACATGACATGAAATAAAATCACCATAAAAATTATAAATATTAAAAGTCATTTACCTTCCGGCCAAATAGCCAGCTAACGTCCATGACAAACACAACTCTTGAACGGCTGATGTGGGCAAGGCTTTTGGTGTAAGGTCTCCGTATAAGGTTGTAAATGGCGACGGCCTAAGCGCATCCTCAACGCCTTTGAACGAAGAAGATTCGATGGTCGGAAAACACAGTGACTTTCCATTGTTCAAGCTTGGTACAAAAGTAATAGAGTAAATGTGATGGCGGATTGTCTAGAACCGTTGTCTCTACGTCTTGAGCTGTAGCGCCATCAGCTCGAGCCTTATAGAGCCAGTTCGCTTTCCACTTTATACTTATGACACCATATGATGAAACAGATGCCCATATAGGTGCTAGAGCTCGAGCTGGAACTTGAGCCCGAGTCCGAGCCTGATGAGGATGAGACCTGAGCCTGCAAATACAAAAATTTCTCTGAGAATATTAGCGAACAGAATGAAAAGCTCCAAGACTGTTTTCCTCATTATGTATGACTGATAAAAGAAAAAAGAAAAAAAAGTGTGAAAACAGTGTTACAATGGTGTTTTTACCTGTTGAATCGCTTCCTGCTCAGCTGGTGAAACGTTAACAGGTTGATCGAAAATGTCTGCATCTCTGATGGGTTTTGTTTTAAGCTTCATGAATCAGATTAATGAAATATCGATAAGAAAAAGCTATAGAAGCATACAATTACATCTGATAGAACTTTAGATTACAAGAAAAAAAAAAGATTGGAGGACTCACCCGTCAGATCCCACAATGGGCTCATTTACTAACTGAAGAAACTCTGCCTGGTTCTTGTTAATTAGTCTCAGAAGTTGAGGGTTTTGCTTTACAAGTTCCTGAAGCATGGCCTGGCAACAGAAGCACCAATTTTCAACACAAGAGGCTTTTACAAACTACTGCGACCAGAATAACGAAAGAAATTTAGGCCTTACTTACCTCCAGAGATTGAGGGTTTGAATGGACCATGGTGCGTAATTTTTGGAACTAACACAAAAGCAAATTACAAGGTGAGTGCGTATACAGATGAAACTCACAAAAGTTAGAATCAAACTGGTAAGGCAAGCTAACACACATCTCAGTTATCATCCCCTGTTAGAATGGCTATAACAGAAAAAAATCTATGTAAAATTGATGAAAATGTGGTTCTAAGCAACCTGATCATTGTTTCTAAGAAACTCAAGCTTCCCAAGATCAGCAGTGCCAGCAGCAGGAACTGTTTCCTACGAATATTAAACCATAGGGTGAGAAAGGAACTCAATATACCTCACAGATCGTTTGGATACAAAAATAATACTACACTCTTTACCTGTGGGAGTAAATCCAAAGGAGATGAATTAGGTACTCCAGATGTTGGTGCGGCAGGGGATGAACCTGCAGTTTTGCTCTACAGTTCATCAATAAACAAAGGCAAAGACAAATGTCAGTGTCGTGACAGGCTAAATAATGTTTCAAATTTCCTATAACAAGGGAATAATCATGAAAAGCACATCTAGCAACATGATCTAAGAAAAGAACAGTAAAGGGAATCCCAAACAAAAACCAGGATACCCAACGATTAGAATTCAATCTCTTAGTATCTCTTCAAACATATCATTCTTTATGAATTAACTACTCATCTAAGCTTCCGCTAAAATGATCTTATCAGCTGATTTAAGAAGAAGTTGCTTACAAAGTTAACACAATGGCTGATGCAACCTAACAGGAGGTTTGGTTCCAAGTTAGCTTAGAGCACTTACCATTAAAACCACCAAAATTTGCAGCAAATGAAAACAAGAAAGCTGAGACTTGTCCAAGATAGAAAAATATGACCTTGCTAAAAGTCTTTCTCGGTAACCTTGTTCTCTACCAAAGTAGTTTCGTCTTTCAAAACCTTTCCACCGTGAATCAACGATTGTTTCCCATACGGGTAATTGTCTTTCCCTTGCGAATCCTCTATATTCTGCCTCTTCATTGAAGCTCGGTTTCGCGACAACAAAGAAAATTGAGCTTTGCAGTTGGAGAACGAGCTTTGTACCATCACCATCGGCGACCTTACCGTTCAAGAATATTACCGCAAGCTTAAGAATCTGTCGGATCTTCTCTCCAATATTGACTTCCCTGTCTCGGATCGTGCCCTTGTCTTAATGGCCTCACAGAGAAATTTGACGGAATCCACAACGTCATCCGTCATCGCTCACCGTTTCCCATATTCTTCACTGCACGCTCGATGCTCCTGGCTGAAGAAGGACGCCTCAACAAACAAGCATGGCCTTCGGCAATTCACACTCAGCACTCGTCCTCTCCGAATGTCCTGTTTGTCTTTGAGAACTCATCGCCAGCTCCTAATGCGTCTCAATCCGGCGCAACAATCACGGATTCAATGGCGGCGGTGGAAACATCTATGGGAATGGTAACAATCACAGCATAGGTAATCGAAGTGGAGGCCATGGGAATCGTGGACGAGGTCGGAGGCTTCGTATCTCATCTCTAAGTCCTCACTTTGCCATGAGAAATCATCTGGAAAGCCCCTAAATGGAAAAGTGAAATCTCAAAACTCCCCCTTATAAAATAAATTTTTGTTTTGAATTAATTTAAATCGAAAAAGTGTTATACGGTGAGTGTTACCCTAGAAAAAATAGAATATTTACATACAAAACTTGGGTTTTATCTGAAAACTAAAAACCTAATTGGATCTAACCCGAAAACGAAAACCCACGCGAGAAAATGTCTCACATATCCCTAAGTGGGAAAATGAAATCTCCTATGTCCCTATTTAATCTACGTATCCCTCATTCAGTCTGTGAAGACAAAAATACCTTTTGAGTACAACTGGGTACTAGTTATACCAAGTTGTACTATACCTATTCGGACTACTCGGTACAACTGGATACCACACATACTGTACATACTCGGACTACTCGGTACCGCAGTTATACCAAGTTATACCGAGTTATACCAAGTTATACTGTAAATACTCGGACTACTCGGTACAACTGGTACCTAGTTGCCCTCAGTTATACTGAGTTATACCCAGTTGTACCACACATATGAGATTCGAATCCTCGTCGCGCGAAGTGGATGAGCGCACGTAGCAGATACTTTACCACTGAGCCATAGTGTTTTGCTTGGTATCACTTACAATTAAAACTATATAACCTGTTTTCAGAGATCATTAAGGGTAAATTTATCTTTTTATGAGTGAGGGAGTTTTCAGATTTTGATTTTAGATTTAGGGGCTTTTCAGACTATGGCTCCATTACTCACGCTCAATTACTCCATCGATTCGATCGAATCCCTAATTTTTAAAAATCAAAAGAGAACCAAGAGAACCGCTCTCTCTAAGGAACATAACTCTCTTCGTGAAACTAGGGATAACTACACGAATCCTCCTCGATTTTCTACTAGATTGTTGTGTTCGATCAAAAACCCCTGTGCATGAAGATGGCTAAGACAAGGTGGGGAAATAAGAATGCTCAGAAGGAAGTTACTGAATATTAAAATAGGAAACGATCTCCGGTTGAGGAAGTTGCTTAAGATGAAAATAGGGAACGATCTCTGGTTGAGGAAGTTACTCAACATGAAAATAGGGAATGATCTCCGGGCAAGTCAGAAGGAGTGAAGAAGACGGAGAGAGAGATCAATCTCTGGTTTGGAATGATGAGAACGAGCGATCTTCGGTTCGAAGTGATGATGCGGAAAGAGCCAGAGAGGAGAGCATTGGAGACGGAAGGAGTGAAGAAGACAAAGACGATCTCGAAGAAGAAAGTGGCCAATCTCATGATGAGGATGAGGAAGTCAGCCGAAATGGAGAAGAAGGAGATACAGTGGTGGATGAGGGAAGTACAAGCCGAACCGTGAGCGAATCAAGGGTAAGTAGTTGGATTCAATTGATATATTGACTAGTTCGGAGAGGTATAAATATGTAGAACTAGGGAATACTAATTCGTTTTAGTTAGGGAAATTGGTTTTGCTCTTGATATCATTCGTTTTTATTTAGGGAAAATGTATAACTTGGTAATAATTGGAATTGAATTTGTGGGTTTTAAGTAGTAGAACAGATCATTATATGTTTTTCTAAATTTATGAAAATGTATAACTAGTAATACTTTGTAAAACTTGTTGTTGCAGGGTTCTGAGGAAATGGTGGCGCCACTACAACCTCTAAAAATGTACTTCGCGCCTTCGGAGTACACGAAGAAAATAAAATTAGCGACGAGGTGCTTTATCTTTGAAGCCTTAAAAACGCTAGAAGGATTGGAATATCTGCTCACTACGTTTGAGAGGAAATGGTTTGAGGAGCATCCGCAGTTCAAACACATTTTCCACATGCCAAGGGAAAGAAACCACAAGGTTATGGGAATGTGGATGCTCCTTCTTCGAACGGCATGCATCGAGAAAAAGAAAGAAGCTTAGTTTGTCGTTAATAGCACTCCCATCCGATATGGCATCAAGGAACACGCCTTGATATCGGGGCTTAACTGCCACAACTATCCTGTCAATTATAGTAAAGCGGGCAGTGAGGCCTTTGTGAAAATGCATTTTAAGGGGCAGAAAGTTCGATATCAAGACGTGAAAAGCAAGCTAGAGGAAATGATGCCAGTGGATCGTTCTTGAGATAGGTTGAAGATGGAGGTCCTCTTCTTCTTATCCAGCATAGTCATAGCGCAAATAAAGATTGGAGACGATACTACCCCCGATGGCTCATTTTGAAGGGACCGTCAAGGGTACATTATGGCCGGTTCCAGGTTTCTATATTCCTATAGAGGTTAGTAAAAATTATTTGAGGTTATTGGTCATTGTTACTAGTTCTTATAATTGAAGCAAATTTAACTATATGTGTTTTGTATAGCTTTTAGCATTTGAGGCAATTCCGTATTTTGGGGATCAATTCTTAGAAGATTATCCAGGGGCAGAAGAAAATTGTCCTAGGATGTGCAAGAAAAGGTTCAAGAAAGGCGAATGTAAAGGGTTTCCTCTTTCGAAAATATATAAAGCACTTAGTACAACTGTGGTGAGTTATCCTAGTTATCTTTAGCATATGGATTATTTTGTGTTGTCATGTTTTTAATCTTTCTTTATTGTTTACATTGACATGATATTGATAGTCCTACCAGTTAGAGATGAAGAATACTCTCTTATGGTCATCACGGAAGAAGATGACGACGATGATAAGCATGATATCGTTGTTGCTAGTTGGATGCAATGTATCCGTAAAGGATTAACCATTACGTTAGAAGAGATGTACAACCAAGATGTGGCTATGAGAGTAGAAGAGGAACCTCAGGATGCGGTGAACGAGGAAATAGCCGCCGTCAATGAAAAACCTGCCAATGAAAGACCGGGAGACCAACTTTGGCTGAATTGGTGGATGTCATAAATAGGATGGGGTCCCAGATGAATAAACTTGTGGACAAGGTTGATGGGGTTTGAAAAAAGACTCGGATTGTTGGAAGCTTCTGTGAAGGAATTTGTAGAAAAGGTAAGATTTTGTAAAACTTGGTAATACTAGAGTATAACTGTTGGTAATAGTTGGAAAAACTAGAGTATAACTGTACTCGATTGCAGGAGCCTGCAGACCCATTAACCGAGGAGTACGATACTGCTGGTCTCACAGAGCCAGTAGAGGAGCATAATGCTGGATCCACAGAGCCACCAAGCGAGCATGTTGTTCTTTCCCCAAAGGCACCGAATGAGCATGCTGTTCCTTCTCCGCAGCCACCTAAGAAGGGTGTTAAATGGACTGCAGTATTCGAGAATCAGAATAAGTGTGTGACAAGGTCAAAGAAAAATGCGGTGTGAAGACTATGCTGTTTTTTTTAGTATTTGAATTCGTAGTACTAGAACTACTTTGTAAAACTATGCTTTTTTTTTAGTATTTGAATTCGTAGTACTGGTAATACTTTGTGAAACTATGCCTTTTTTAGTATTTGAATTCGTAGTACTGGTAATACTTTGTAAAACTATGCCTTTTTAGTATTCGAATTCGTAGTACTGGTAATAATTTGTAAAACTATGTTGTTTTGTAATACTTTGTAAAACTATGTTTGTAATACTGGTACTAGTAATACTTTTGTAAAATAAAAGAAACAAAGCATAAGTCTTACAAAAGAAACAAAACATAAGTCTTACAAAGGAGAAACAAACATAATTCTTTCTATATTAAGGCATAGGACCAAAAAACTTTTTGATTCGAGCCACAAGCTTAGCCACCAACTCCTTCAGGTTTGCAATCTCTTCAGCATAGTTTTCCACCTCCCTACGCAAGTTCTTGATCTACAATTCATGAAGTTTGAAGCTTCCCTCCTTGGACTTCTCTCTCAACTTAGTGACCTCTTATTCGATAGCGAGTTCCCAACATTTCTGAATGTGTAAGCCATCATTCTGCACATAAAAACATATATACCATCATATATTCAACATTAATGCCATTAATCTAAAATCGATGTCCTCTTCTCACCTTAAACACACTGCATTATAAGTATTTCCTTCCTATGGGCGGCGCTATGGTTGAGATCTCGTCGATGATCCTACCACCACATGGACATCTTAAAGGAAGGCCATAGTCACCATCGGCTATTAATGTACGCATGTCCTCTTCCCTCTTGTTCCTCTTCATTACATCGTACCAAGGGTCGCTCTCACAGAGTTTATCCATGAATACCTAACCTTATTTGAAATCAAAGACGAAACAAAAATTCAGATCTTTGTCCAATTGAAAAGCAAATCAAAGAACACAAATTCAGATTTTGTCCAATTGAAAAGCAAATCAAAGACCTAAACACAAATTCAGATCTTTGTCCAATTGAAAAGCAAATCAATGACCTAAGAAATATAAGAAAAGCTTACCCGAAATCGAATTCGAGATGGAGATGGCGATGATGTCTCGATGGAGGAGGAAGAGGAGAATAAAGAGTCTCTAGAATAAATGTGGACCCAAATGCTTAAAGAAAACTCGAAAAAATTTAGGGAAAAGAAACGGAAGGAAAACTCAAATTTCGGGAGCAAAAAATTGAAAAAATTGAGGTTTGGGCGCCAAAAAAAATTTCCCACGTGCATCGTTTTCATCACATGTGCGCCGTTTTTAGTCACATGTGCGCCGCCTAAGTATACATAGTTATACGGAAGATAGTAGTTATACCAAACTTCCAAAGTAGTTATACTTTGGAGGTTTTCCATTTTAATTAGTATTACATATACTTAAATAAAAAAATTTTAGTTTTACATTTGATTTAAATCGATTAACAGATAATTCTTAGTATTTTATGCATTAACATGTTAAAAACCTAGATTTCCGTAACTTTGATACCATAAGTTGGATATTATTCATAAAGTCACCTTAAAAGTATAAGGATTATATAGTGTGGATTGTTTCATAATAACTTAATTTATAGTATTATTGTAATTTTCTTCTTAATACATATTGTAACATATATTTCTGATGTTTACAATGCCTATAATTCATTCTTAAGACACATATAAAATAAGTTATAAATTAGGGTATTTTCAAATTATAAAAATAAATAGGGTATTTTTCAAATTATAGAGAGGGTATTTTTCAAATTATAAAAATAAATAGGGTATTTTAAAATAAATTCCCATATAAAAAATTATTAATATGAAAAATATATATTACTAATTTTTATCGATATCTAAACTCATAACAAATTATTAAAACAAATATGATGTACGTTGAGATTATTAATAAGATTTTAAAATATTAAAAAAATGTCCAAATTATTTAAAAATTGCTGTGATACCCCATGTAAATACAAGATTAAAACATTATAACATTGTAACAATTTCTGTAACATAATTAACATAATCACAAAACCAATATATAAAATAACGGAAAACAAGTTTTACGTAGTTGTCCTAACCAATATATAGTATTACAAAACAAAAGGTGAAGATCAAAATTAAACACTACTACAATTTTCAAATAACAACCATGTGAGTCCTTGTCTCGGCCACCTTTTATTTTGCGTCCTTGGATGCCGTTCCCCAGCCGATGGTAGCTTTCTTACTTTCTTTCTTCCCTTTTTTACTTTTTGATCTAGAGGTATGATTGTTTTGCTTTTGATGTCATCTGGGACATCCCATTGAGACTTATCCGGCACTAAATAGATTGTTTTGTAATACGCCATTGCCCACAGCTCCGTCCAATAATATTTTGAACACAACTCATGTAATTGGATATCACGAGCTCTATCATCATGCCTTAGGAATTCAATATAAGCGGCTAGTGCGTGCACACAAGGATACTTTTCAATATCGAACACCCTGCAACTGCAACTTTTCGAGAGCAAGTTTACCATATAAGTCTTTCCATCATTACCGATGACATTGTATTCAAGCTCGAAAGTGTGTAGCTCTGTCACAATCAACTTCTCAGCAACACCCCATAAATCGTGCATGCAGTTCTCTACTAAAGGCAACAGTTTGTTTTTTATCGTTCCAAACACGGCCTCCTTCTGATGTTCATTAAACCAATGAGAAAATATTGTAATGATCGCATCAAGCAGGGGTATTAAAGAGTACTTCCTTGCGTCCTTAAAAACACTGTTTAAAGATTCCAAAGCATTACTTATGTCTAAGTTGTATCTTTCTCCTGGAAAACAACACCTTGCCCATTTTTCTTTCACTGTACTCTCCTCCAGATACTTGGCCGCAGAAGGATATCTCGTTCTAAAAGAAGTATAAGCAGAATTGAACTCAACAACTGTGTAATTCGTACTGCACTCCATGAATATCTTTGTTAGCGTTAGAAGCATGACCTTTCACATTTTGGGACAAATGCCATACACAATACCCATGATGAGCCTGGGGATACACATTACCTATGGCACTTATGAGCCTTGCATTTCTGTCACTCATAAATACCAATTCGGAAGAGTCTGGTATATAACGGTTTTCAGCATCTCCATAAACCATGTCCAACTTGCATCATTCTCACCATCGAGCACTCCAAACGCTAAGGGATAATGGTGTCGGTTAGGATCTTGAGCTGTGGTAAAAATTAGTACACCACTATATCCGTTCTTGAGAAAAGTTGCATCCACAATTATCACTTTCCTCATGACTTCAAAATCTTCAATGCTAGCTCCCAAAGCTATGAATAGGTACTTGAATTTTTCTTTCTCATCCAATTTCACACGTGTTATCGTACCATCATTTTTCTTCTCTAACATGTGCAAATAGCAATACAACAACTTGTAGCTTTCTTCCAGGGTACCACGCAAATCACTAACAACTAGATTTCTCCCTCTCAACGCTGTGGAGTATGATATCTTCACACCTAATTCCGTCTGAACAAGATCCATGATATCTCTAGGAGTTGGAGTTTTCATTTTTCCTGGATAATCCTCTTGCAAAATAGATGCAACTAATTGTGGTGTGCCTTGCCTCTTCATTTTGCTGCTGTCGCTCTGACTAGTCTGAGAGCATGTTTGCATCTTGGTGTACGTTCTAATCGAGAAAATTTCTTTATTTCGAATCCTTGTAGCTGGTAAACCCCATTTACAGTTTTCTTGACTATATTTGAGCACTAAACTTCCGGGGTCAGACTTTTTTATATCAAAACAAAAACTACTAACAAATAAGGCTCTATCCACTACATCTTGCAATGCCTCCCTATTTGGAAATTCTTGAAGTACAGTCCTTCCCAAACCGTCTTCCCATGCCTCTATAAACTGACTAGTTTCTACAACAGGTGGAACCTCTACATAATCATCACCCATATACGACCAATCCACACCTTCATCACGTGATACATCTTCATCATCATCCACTGTCGCCTCATTTTGTTGTTTTGCTTGTTCTTTTTCTACGTACAGAGTAATGGCATTATCTCCTATTACACCATCATTTGAATCCAACTCGCCATATTTCTTACCAAAAGAACTTTTGCCGGCTCTCGACAGTTGCTCGGGCAGTTCCGATCTAGTGATGACCTCCACAAACAAAATACATCTACGGTTCTCTTTATCAATGGACGTTAGATAAACACACATATCCTCATCATCACAAATAATAAATTGTTCCTCACATCCCACCAGCAGTGGATAGTAACTCAATTGCAATTTAACCTTACTTTCATCTAACGCAAGCTTCTTGTACATCCTAACTTCTATCATCGACAAAGTTATCTCCTCCACTGATGTCTTCAACATTAAACTATACATGCAACCTTGGCATTTAAAATGTATGCTGACTTTGTTGCTCATTGTATCCTACCAAAACAATACAAAAAAAACTCAATCATTTATACTAGTTATACTAGTTATACTACATTTATCAGTAATACCAGTTACAAGTTATACTAGTTATACTACATTTATCAGTAATACTAGTTACTAGTTATACTACATTAATTAGTAATACTAGTTACAAGTTATACTAGTTATACTACATTTATCAGTAGTACAAGTTACAAGTTATACTAGTTCTACTACATTTATCAGTAATACTTGTTATAAATTATACTAGTATTACCCAGGTCTCCTATCGCAAGAACTTAAATTGGATCTTCTAATCTACAATACACTACGATTCAACCACTGAAATCCGTTTTTACCAATTTAAAATCCTAATCGATCCAGAAACTATGGTAAAACACCGAATGTGCATATAGCAAATCCTCAATTTGAAAATCTAAAACTTAAATACCTAATTTGCGCCAAAGAATCTGGATTTTGAAGCTGAAGGACAGAATAACACCAATGCAGAGGTCGACGGCGAGACAGAGGTCGACCAGTGAAATTGCCGAGGGCGGAGAGAGCTCGATGACTGAGCTTGAAGGCGGCGGCGGCGGAGAGGAGCGCTCGAGCAGTGATCTCAATTTCTTCTTTTTTTCCTTTTTTTTTTTAATTATTTTGAGGTTAGGGCTATTTTCATTTGCACAAATTGAAATATTTTTAAAAGAGACATGTAGATTAAATAGGAACATAGCAGATTTCATTTTCCCATTTAGGGGCTTTTGAGAAGTTGGCTCCTTTGCCATATTTGGTATTTTGTTTTATCAGTTGGAAAAATCTATGGGTGCCCATAAGGTTGTGGGCTAGTGGTAAGGCGGGCCCAGCAAAAAGGTGAAACCCCCAAACCCGTGTTAGAGCAGCTCCAAGGGTAGAACCCCATAAAAGGTTCTTAGCAATTTTTAACTTTTAAATTTAATAATAAATTAAATTAAGAACCCCATTTTTATTTTGCAAATATAATTCCCTCCAATGGTTAGAATTTAGGTTGGGATTCTTAATAATTAAAAGTTAATATTTTTGAAAAATATTGCAATACATAAAATTGTAAACAATATTACAATACAGAAAACAAATTGAGACATAAAATTGCAAACCATAAAAAGAAAAAAAAGAAAAAAAAAGTAGAATGATATAAAACATATAAAAGGCATGATCAAGACCCTAATTAACCATGACGAACATTCCAACATGCCAAGGGATTGGTCCAAGGAAAAACCCAACAATGAACCTTCAAAATCAAACAAAAACTCTATGAGATACCGAACAAGTAAGATCTTAGATTAAATCATGTTTGCTAGGACATTTTTAAGAAGCAAGCCACTTGAACTTAAAGCGAGATAAAGAGATTTAGAAAAACAGAGCTCATGTTTGAAAGAGGAGAAAAAACTTACAGGAAATATCCAAGACGAGCTCATGTTGTCTCACATGCACGTCTTCCTTCAGCAATCCAATGGACTGAAAATAAGACAATATTAAAAAAGTAAACATAAGAAAAGGTGCTCTTTCTCTACCTTGGAATTGAACAAAAAGAAGAGAGAATGAGACATGATAGAAGAGAATGAAACAAAAACAAAAGCCAGGAAATCTACTCAAAAACAAAAACAAAAACCATGATAGTTCACATGGATGTAGTAGTCCTTATGTGCATCCCTGTTGTATCTACTCTACACAAAATCACCAAAGAGTAAATTCTCAGCATGTAAACAGATAATCCATTGTTTATAATCACATAATAAGCATAATGAAATGTCATAAGAATTGTTTTCTTCTCCTCTGTAAATGGTGCTAATCATTAGAAATTACTATAATAATATAAAAACTGGTACTTTATATATTTATCCGGCAATGATTCTACTATAAGTTTATCCACTTGTTTCCAACACTAAACTAATATATATCCAATCTTAACTAACTGAAAGAGTGAAGAAATGTCTCTGTTTCTTGATATATTGGTGCCATTGATTGTTGAATCAGTAACAAAATGTGGCAGAAACAAATCAAACACAGTTATTTGCAGCTTTTCCAATTCCATTTGATCCTAAAATCCTCCCTCAAATTATGAACTGTGATTGACTCGTGTAAGCACAATGCTTATATGAATCAATAGAAACCATTACTCAATCAGCTACACATTGCAATTACAAGAAAAAAGGTCTCTTGGACAAAATTGAGACAAAAATCGGGAACTTGACCAGCTAAAGATTCCAAGTATAAACAGTAAACTGAGAATCATCCTAAGTCTTATCGAATTTCCCGATGTAGGAGAAAAGCCGATTGCACAAATTGAATCAAAAGCATCAACAATTAGAACTCAGAGCTCCAAACTCGAATTAAGCTAAGCTATCAACCACGAGAAATGAATCATCATTTTTCAACAAGATTTTGGGTTGCTAATAAGCTCCAATCAACTTACAAAAGCAGCAATAACTTACAGATCACAAATCTGAAAAAATGAGATCAAAACCTAGCTAAAGAAAGAGACATCAAGACCTAAAATCCCCCCAAAATTTAGTAGATTCAGAAGCTTTCCGAAATGGATAAATCAAATCTACTAAAACAATTACTGAATCAATGACCAGTAACGAGACGAGACTCAAATCAGAAAAGGAGAAGAGACCTCGACAATCAGAGAACATCTTGATGAACCAAGCGTGGAGACGTACGCCATCAGATGATCGAAGCCAAATATCTTCGTAGATGAGACTGAGCCTAGCGGGGGTGACCGGAGTGAGCCTTCGGCGACAGAGACGAGAAAGAGAGAGAGAGAGAGTTGTGCGGAAGAGAGAGAGAGTGACGAAAGGAAAAAAACCCCGATAATTTTGACATAGTCACCATCCAATAAAACGGCGCCATGTCATGCTAAGAATCGATCCTTAAAGCTCTTAATTAAGGATCGGTTCTTAAGTAATTAATCATTTCTGATTTTTTTTTTTAGAGTTTTGGGTTAAGAACCCCATTAAGAGATCCCATTGGAGATGGTCTTAAATCCTTCTACCTCGCTAAAATTAAATCCAGTAATGCAGGCGTCCTGCCCACCCTTGACATTAGTCGGAAGGCATTTCAAACTCAGGATAGGCAGTGTGGTAGCCCTTCATGGGCCAACTGCTAACGCGGGGGATTAGTCCACTCTATAGCACCTCGGTGCATTCCTACCGGGGCTGATCGGGTCAGCCAATAGTGTATATTAAAAAAAATCTATGGGTTTTTAGTTTTGATCAACACTTTTTTTGGGATTCATTCGCAGGTTCTGAGTAGTTTGATGACCCTTGATAATATATTGAATGATTACGTAGCTTTAAAGCAGCATATGCTTACTTTAGAACATGAGAGAATGGGATTGGATCAGGAGAAATTTAGGGTTCAAAATCTGTTGCACGAGACGCAGAATGTGATGAATACTTACAACGCTAGCTTCATCACTCCTCCTCCGGCTTCTGCTCCTGCTCCGGCTCCTACTCCTGCTCCAGCTCCGACTTACAAATAGAACAATATAAGTTAGCTTGGTCTGGATCTCGATCTTGTCATGTGCTCCACTTTATTGATTAAAGTGGTCCTCACTGTTTTCTATTTATTAGAACTTTGCAGTTGTGTATTAAGATGAAACATGATAAAGCTTATTGGAAGTAACAATAATGATTTGGATACAGGGCTCAAGGAAAGACAGTTAAAAACAAACGTAGTAATGCAACATAATGGATCAAAAACAGAAAAAATGTCCAAAAGTATTTGGCCATTGACCAAACCATATTATTGATCATACATGATTCCATCCATCTCCCTAAAAGAAATAAGAACAGCAAGAAGTAATATTCTTGTACTCCAAACAGAACAGATCCAATGCAAATAAAAAACTTCCACTATGTGTATACTTTCCAAGATGTTTTTAATGTGATACCAAAACAACAAAGAGCTCTAAAATGGTACAAACGGATAAATAAGAACGATTAGGGCTGTTAATTGGACATTTGTCCATGGGCGAAGCCCCGTCCAATTTCACAATTTTCCAAATGGACATGTCCAATTGGACAGGTTTGTCCAATTGGACAACTTTGTCCAAATGGACATGTTCAATTGGACAGGTTTGTCCAAATGGACAGGTTTGTCCAATTGGACAACTTTGTCCAAATGGACATGTTCAATTGGACAGGTTTGTCCAAATGGACAGGTCCAAATGGACAAGTTTGTCCAAAAGGACAGGTCCAAATAGACATGTCCAATTGGACCGCAGTTGAAAATGGGTCAAACCATGATGCTCAATGGACACCCTATGGACAAACAAAATTAAAGCTTTTTTTTTAGTTTAAAGTAAATTTAAAAAAAAAAACATTATTCACAAACCAAAAATAAACTCAAAATTAATAAGTTAATATTCTTTTCGGCGGAAAATATATAATTACATTTTTGGCGGAAAAATGACGGAACTGTTTTTAGCGGAAAAATACATAACCACATTTTTGGCTGGAAAATAAGTAATTACATTTTTCGCGGGATAATGACGGAACCGTCTATGACAGAGAAATTCATAATCACATTTTTGGTGGGAAAATGACAGAACTATTTCCGGTAGAAAAATGATGGAACTATTTTTGGCGGGATAATGACAAAATTATTTTTTGGCGAAAAAATACATAACCACATTTTTGGCGGGATAATGATGGAACCCTTTATGGCGGAGAAATGCATAATCACATTTTTGATGGGAAAATGATGGAACTATTTTTGGCAGAAAAATTGAGGATCCGCACTTTGGCGAAAAAATCTCACAAATCACTTTACAATAATATTATTTGTAATTGTAATTCATATAATCAAATACAACTGACCATTTGGACTTGGTCTTTTTGGGACATGGACATTTTATTGGGGACGATGACCTGGCTGAACAGGCCACTGGTCTGTTTGGAGCTCATCCAAAAGCTGCATGCCAAGCATCATCAACCACATAAGTGCTCAGAATCCATATTACAATTGATCAATCATTTAGAAATCCAAAAAAACCGATGAAACTTGACAACAAACAAAAGTGAAATGAAAACGATCACCTCACAAATCTAATCAAACTGAAACAATTACCCACCGAATCAAGTGTATATTCGCACTCCGAAGCAGGCAGCAGGAATCTGTTCACACCAGCACTCGGGAATCCATTTTGAGCTCCTTTAGGGAACCCAAGACCAGAAGCTCTCCTAGAAGAAGCCCCAAGACCCAACTGATCCAAAATCTGATCCTTAGTAACTTCTTTATTGCCTTTAAAGACAAAAAGTTTAGCCATCTCAGAGAATCCCAATTCATGCACATGAGCCTGAGTACCAAACGACACAAATCCAACCAAAGCATTATCAGGAAGCAATCCGATCGCTTGCTTAATCCCCGATTTAGCAAATCCCAGTTCTTCCTCAATCATACAAGTATCCAAAACAAATACAAATACAGGCGGAGGAACCAGAGGCGTAGCAGCAGCACCAGTTCTGGGATTGAATTGAGAACCAACAGACGACGGAATCGTGTATTCAACAGTTGTTTACTGAGGATAAAGCTCACCATGGAGATTAGTATCAGAGATCATATGATAATGAGGCGGGAAAGAGTTCCTCTGGAAACAGAAAGGACAGATCCGGATCTTAGCGGTGAAATCAACAAGAGCGAAGGCGTTGAAAACAGCGTTACAGGTTCTGCATTTAAGAGGAGCGTAAGGGAGAGAAGGGATATCGGAGTGACGACGGATCGGAGAAATTGAAGCGCGAGTGGGATTACGCACTTGCTAGCTTCAACTTTAGTGCGAGGCCAAACATTCCAAGTCATACGAACTCCATCCATACCTTATGGATCCATGTTTGCCATCATCTCCGCCATTGTTGATTCCTTGATCTAAAGCAGAGACGGATCAGATCTGGAATCGAATTGTGGGAACGAAACTGAAGAAACTGAGAATTGTGAGTTTAGGAGTCACGAGTCTGAATAAAGAGGTCACAACTAGGCCGAGAGACTCAAATCGATTGGATAGATGATGTATCTACTTTGGTCTGGTTCCGGTCAAGTATTGGCTATTATGGCAGGGAAAACGGCGAAAATCAATCCAAATTATTTGCAGAATGCATTTTTCTATCCAATTTATACTACTTTGTATTTACCAACCTGAACTATCTAAAAATTCAAATTTTAAACATGAACCAAATGAATTTTAGCCGATTTCAACATCTACCTAAAATTATTACTTAGCCATTTAACGGTGCTGAGTCAGACGATTTGTGGCTTACACCTGACATCGAAAATGGCCAAGATCAACCAAAACTATTTGCAAAATGCCTTTTCTACCCAAATTTATTATATTCTATTTAATTCTTAATATTTTCTCCTTTTTCATATTTTAATATTTATATACTTCAAGAGATCATGACACGTGTCACAAATAATTCAGATCTTGTTACATGTCAAATTCATAAATATAATTATTAAAAAAATTTACAGAAAGAAATAATTATAAAAGGAAAAAAGAAATCAATAATCTGTTAATTTATCCAATCAGTAAATTTTAAAAACTCCAAAACCAAAAATAAAAGAAATAATTCTAAAATAAAAAAGCAAACCAAGAATTTTTAATTTATCAAATCAATAATTAAATTAAGAAATAATTTTAAAACAAATCTTAAAACGAAAATAAAACTAATTAAAATATAGAAATAATTTTAAAAGAAAAAAAGGAAACGAAAAATCAGTAATCAATCAAACTTTATTCAAATTTAACTAATTTTAATTTATTTTCTAATATTTTGTGTACCTGAAACTGACTTAAACTCAGATGAACCAAACTGTACAAAAAATATAAATACTCAAATGGATCATAGGCTTCTAAACCCAGTAGACCTGAACCAAACCCGAATGTCCAACCCTAGTGTGAGACCTGAAAAATACCTCTAATGACTGGTGGTTATGCTCTCGCTTATTTATAGGTGATATGTTCTTCTCTATGAAGACATTTCCTTAAACTTTAATTTCCAATAGATATATAGTTTCTTCATTTTGTAAACCGAGAATATTATAAATTTCTAACTAATTTATTATTTTGTGCCAATTACATGTAAATTCTATTGACAATTTAGACAAAATTTTACTCTAAAATTTCTTAACACCTAACCAACTAGAATAATAAATTAGGTTGGATTATAAATAATTAATTTTGTTTGTTCAAATAATTAGAATTTAGAAGAGTATTTTTTTAAAAAATTGGGGTTTAAATAGTCTAAAAATCTAAATTTGAAAAAAAAGTATAAATTTTATTGAAGTAATAACACTTAACATATTTTAGGAAAAAATATAATTAAAAATTACATACATTTTATTATTTATATTTTTTATTGGTTTTCCTTTTTGATTAAAGAAACCAAAAATAATACAGTCTTTTTCTACTTGTTAGAACCTTATCGATCAACCGACATGTGTAATAATTAAAATAAGTAAAAGTGTAATAGATTTTTTATTGTAGCTTAAATAATAATAAAAAATCAAAATATGAGAAAATAAATTTATTTTTTATTTTTTAAATTTTAAAGTTTAAAGTCTAATATCTATTTTATTATTTAAGTTTTCTATTGATTTTAATCTAAAATCTATTTTTATCACTTGATCTTGATAATTATTTTTAGTGCAAATAATTAGAAACGTTTGATAATAAAATTTATTAGAGCTTAAATAATATAAAATTTTAAAATTCTAAATTTGAAAAAGAAAGTTCAAATTTTATTGATATGATAAAATATAACATATATTAGAAAAATAGAAAGTAAAAAGTTATATATTTTATTATTTAATCTTTTTGTTGGTTATCCTTTCTATTAAGGAAACTAAAAACAATAATATTTTTTTTCGTTTCAAAATCTCATTAATCAAGTGACACGTGACATAATTTCAATAATTATAATTTTGACATATGGCAAACTCTCGTGAGAGCAACCAATCTCTATATACTAAAATTTTAATTATTGATTACCTAAACTATAGTGTTTTGCGATTCGGACATGTTCGGTTGACCCGTGATCTGGGTGCTTTTAAGGTTCTAATTTCATGCGAAACCCCTGAAGTTTAAAAACCCCAAAAAACCCGCTATTAACTTGTTACCCAGCTAGTTCGACCGGACAACCAAGTTACGATTTATGATTTTCAAACATTTTTGATACAAATATAACATTTGATTATGAGAATAAAATAATATTTACGGTTATTTTTATAACTTTTTAAGTTTTTTAAAATGTGTACCATACGACTACCTTTTACTCAAACACAACAAAGTAATTATTTTTATTAACAATAAATTAAATAATATTATATTATAAATAATTTATTTTCATGTTTTAATTTTTTATTAGATTATTTTATATACTTCACGAGATCATGACACGTGTCAGAAATAATTCAGATATTACTACATGTCAAATTCATAAATACAATTATTTAAAAATATATATATACAGAAATAAATAATTGTAAAAGGAAAAAGAAACCAATAGTTTTTTCATTTATCTAATTAATAATTAAAATTAAGAAATAATTTTAAAATAAATGCAAAAACAAAAATAAAAAAAATATTTTTTAGAAAAAAAGGAAACCAAGAATTTATTAATTTATATAATCTTATTATATAAACTTGGGTTGCACTCACGAAAAGCTGACACGTGTCAAAGTTATACTTCACGAGATCATTACTTGTCTCACATATAATTCAGATCTTGCCATGTGTCAAATTCATAAATAAATATAAAAATAAAATCATATATTAAGGAAAAAGGAACAAAGAATTTGTTAATTCATCTAATCAATAACTAAAATTAAGAAATAAGTTTTTTAAAAAAAAAGAAAATAAAAAGAAAACAAAAAATAAATCATATCTTCAAGAAAAAAGGAGTAAAACCATAAAGAAAATTAAGAATTTGTAAATTTATCTAATCAATAATAACTATTAAAAAATCAAATATAGAATTTTAAAAAAATCTTAAAGAAAAAAGCATACCAAGATTTTGTAATATTATCTAATCGAAAATTAAAATTAACAAATAATTTAAAAATAAAAACCAAAAAGAATTTAAAAGAAAAAAACCAAAAATGTTAATTTATCTAATTAATAATTAAATTAAGAACAAAATAAATCAAGGCCCGAAAGAAAAAACAAAATCACCGACGGTTCATTTATCTGATAAAGAATTGTTTAATTTATCTAATCAAAATTTTTTTAATTTATCTAATCAATAACTAAAACTTTAAATTTTTAAAAAAATTAAAACGAAAATAAAACTATATCTTAAGGAAAAAAAAGAAATCAAGTATTTGTTAATTTATCTAATCAATAATAATTATTAAAAAATCAAACATAGAAATAAAACCATAGTTTAAAGAAAAAGGAAATTAAGAATTTTAAATTTATCTAATTAATAATATTTATTAAAAATTCAAATACATGAATTAAACCAAATCTTAAAGAAAAAAAGAAATCAAGAATTTGTAAATTCATCTAATGGATAATTAAAATTAACATATAATTAAAAAAAAAAACAAAACGAATTTAAAAGAAAAAAATTACCAAAAAATGTTACTTTATCTAATTAAGATTAACAGTAAAATAAATCAAGGCCCAAAAAAAAAACTACCGATTGTTTTTGTTATATAAAAAACTTCACCCCCTTTCTTTTCCACCATAACTTTTACAATAAAAAAAGTAGGACACAAAGTTTTATGATCAAAGTTTTCTCTTTATTATGACTATCATTAAAAGTTATTTGACATTAAATCAATCAGATCGTAAGCGTGTCTATTGTAATTTTCACGATATAGTATGTTTTCTTCGTAAGTGAGAATTCAAAAACTTCAAAAAATATAATGAACTCATAGAAATCAAGTTTCTATTACATGATGAGAAGGTTAGTATATTTTCTTCCTTACCATGCACCAAAAGAGAACACGCCATTAGTACCATGTCTCTTCGATAAGATTATGTGACATGTATGATAAAAATTATGTAAATTTTGTTTTCTTTAATATCAAAGAAAAAAATTAAATAATATAGTGCATAAGTTTTAGTTTATATTTTTCTAATATATGTAAAATATTTTTGTTTCAATAAAATTTAAACATTTTTCCAAATTTAGGTTTTTATATTATCATAATATTTAAGTTCCAATAAATTTATAAAATTTCAAGGAGTTCTGAAGGATTTTGGCGAGTGAACGTGCAGAAAAAATGATATTTAGTTTGAAACTGATTGAAGATCTAAACCAGAGGATTTCAGAGGGAAACTGAAGATTTTACTAGAAGAACTTCTCGCTTAGATATGAGTGAGAACATAATCGCCGGTTACCGAATTCGTTTTTTCCTATCTCACACTAGGGCTGTGCATTTGGGTTTTCGGGTTTCCAAGCCTATGACCCATTCGAGTATTTATAATTTTTTATTTGGTTATATTGTTTCAAGTTTGAGAAGGATCCGGTACACAAAATATCAGAAAAATAAATGATAAATTGGTGAAACTTTCACAAATATAACTATGAACTTTCAGATTTTTTTTTGTGAATTTTGAATATTTTAGTTATTAAGTATAAAAATAATTGATGTTTTTTTTATAATTGTAGGGTAATTAGGTTAAATAAATTTTAAATACAATTAATATTTTTTGCTATATAATTGTATTTCAAATATTTTGGATATCCATTTGCTTTTTGGTTTAGTTTGGGTTTGGTCCTCCCGATATATGAGTCTAGGATCCATTTGGATTTTTGTCAGGTTAGTATCCCTTTTTGGGTTGGATTCGGTTTGGTTATTCGGATTTTAGATATTTTGTCCAAACTTATCTTACACGGTGATAAAAAAAATAAACAACGAAA